>JAPDSC010140003.1:114018-144958 GCA_026290005.1 Latrodectus geometricus
AAAAAAAAAAAAAAAAAAAAAAAAAAAAAAAAAAAAAATCTGAAATTATTGTTGCAATGGCTTTAGCAATTAATAATATATCAATAATTTCATAATGGCCAATAATAGAATATACATTTCAATGAATAAACAAATTTTGCTTTGTTTATTCATTGAAATGTATAAACTTTAATAATTGCCTTTAATAACATTTAATTATTAATTACATTTAATTATATTTTGAAGACCTAATTTAGTATTTCATTTCTTTAACTTTAATAAATAAATTTAAAGAAAATTTATGACTGATTTTGTAATATTCTAATACTTGGTAACTATATCAAAATATCATAACTATACATTCTGCTGTCTCATGATCAATTTCATTTCAACTTTAATTTCAAAGTAAAAATTTACAAATATTAAATTTAAAAGCATTAACAACCCTTAATTATACATAAAAAGTATTTTAAAATAACCTCTCAATATATTCTAAAATTATTGGTGTAATTATACAATTAATTTTAACACATAAAGATATATAGTTTTAATTTTTTAAAATTAATAGTTTATAAATACAAGCTGGTAAATTTAACATGGAAATTTTTCTTGAAATTCATTTGAAAAATTATGTTTCATGAAATACATTTTAGAATATTCTCCAAAATAAAAATATATATGAATTCAAAATAAAAAATTTAGATATATTAATTACACAACTTAAATTTCAACCCTTATATTTTAATGAGAGCTTCAAATTAATTGGTTTTAAATATAATTAAACTATTGTTTTTAATTTTAACAAGAAATACCAGTAATTTTTTACACACAAAATTTGAATAATTGTTTATAAAATAATGGATTAAACATAATTTGCATTACTTTTCATAACTCTCAGTTAATTGTATAAGCTAATTTTTTTTTTCATTTTAAATGCAATATCAAAAATTGTAGTGTCTTTAAATAATTAAGTATAACAAAACAATTTCTTATAACATTAAAACTGAAATTTAGTTTGATTAAACATGTTAAATATTAATAAAATTATTAATTAGTATATCAGACAGTTAAGATTAGAAATGCTTAATTACACTTCAATAGCTAATTCTGAAAGAAACCATTTCTATTCTTTATTTGGCAGTAAGAAAATTGATATCAAAGTACACATACTTTTCTTTCCATCAGATTCACCAAGTAATCTCCCAGAAATGGTCACAAAAATAAAAGTGAGAGAATTTGTTAGTGGAACAGCCAATGATAAATCTGTAAATAAAAATCATTATAATAATTATATCTATATTATAATAATTATATTCTGAAAAAATTTAATAAATGAAAAATATTTATATGAATTAATGGCAAATAATTGATAACATTTTTCAAATACAAGAAGAGTTGCAAAAGCAATATGATTAACATTTAAAGAAATGTACAGAAATATATTATATAAGACTAAGAAAAATTCATAAAAAGGAAAGTTTAAAAATCTTAGTTCTTGAGAAAGTATTTTTTACTCAATGAATTTTATTCAAGAAATTCTAAACATTGTAAAGATATATTGCATCACATACATATCTTTAAACATCATTCATTTATAGTTATACAGATCTGTTTGAAAAATATAAAAATTAATGTGATTTATTTCTTAAAAATTATTGATGTCAATAAATATATACAGTAAGACCCCGCTTAATGCTGTTTCGTTTAGCGCTGTTTCGGTTTAGCGCTCTTTTATTTCAACCCGGGAATTCACGAGATCGCTCGCAGCATACGATGATTTCCCGAAATATTATGCAGCTATAAGTTTCAAATACATATCCGAAAGAGTCTACTTGTGTTTCTTGTTTGATGCGGTATTGTACAGACATATTTTTATTATTGGAAACATTTGTTGACATTATTGTAAGTAGGCATTGATTTACATATTTAATACTATATTACAGTGTCAAATATTTTGATCTTTAGTTTTTACTATGGGTGATAATAAAAAAGGAAAAAAAGCAACCAGAAAAAGCATTTCACTCAAAACTAAAATGGAAGTGATTAGAAGATTAGATTCTGGAGAACGTCAAACTCTAATTGTTGCTTCATTGAATTTGCCAATTTTAATAATAAGGACCATCATGAAGAATAAAGAAAAAATATTGTCATCGGCAAATACAACTACGTCAAGCTCTGCAACTAGAATTACCCGTTCTAGAAATAATATCATAGAGGAAATGGAAAAACGACTGTCGATATGGATTGACGACGAAATTGACCGCAATAAGCCTTTAAGCTAATCTATCATAATGGAAAAAGCTAGAAGAATTTTTAATTAGATTCAGGCTGTGACGATTGACACAAGTGAAACTTTCGTTGCTAGTCGAGGATGGTTTAATAGATTTAAACATCGAAATAACCTTCACAACATAAAGATTACAGGAGAAGAAACAAGTGGTGATACAAAAGCGGCGGCTGAATTTCCAGCGATATTAAAAAAATAATTGAAGAAGGAAACTATCCTCCAGAATTGTTTTTCAATGTTGATGAAACACGCGTGTTTTGGAAAAGAATGCCGAAACGAACATTTCTATCCCGTGAAGAGAAACGAGCACCAGGATTTAAAGCTGTAAAAGATCGCTTAACCCTTCTACTAGGTGGTAACGCAAGCGGAGATTTTAAATTAAAACCATTACTAATTTACCATTCCAAAAACCCAAGAGCGATGAAAGGCATATCTAAATCAACTTTACCTGTAATTTGGGAGTCTAATAAAAAATCATGGATAACTGCGAAAATTTTCCAGGATTGGTTCACTGTACATTTCTACCCGTCTATTAAACGTTATTGCGAAATTAAAAAACTTGAACAAAAAGCACTTCTGTTAATTGATAATGCTCCAAGCCACCCAACAAATTTATCAGACTTAACAACATGCATTCCAGTCGAAGTGGTTTTCTTGCCGCCTAACACAACTGCCTTAATTCAACCAATGGACCAAGGCGTTATATCAAATTTTAAGGCTTATTACTTGCGGCGAACCTTTAAGCAAATGTTTGAAAAAACAGATGGAGAAGAGAACCAGTCCGTAAGAGAATTTCGGAAAAACTACAACATCGTGGATGCTGTAGAAAACATAAGCCTTTCTTGGAATGAGGTAACAGAAAGATCTTTGAAAGAAGTATGGAAGAATATTTGGCCGGATTTAAGTATGAGCGATGACGTTGGACACTCTGTCGATGTGGATGAAATAGTGGAAGAGATAGTGAAATTAACGAAGCAAACCGGTTTTGAAGAAGTAAATGTGGAAGATGTCGAAGAAATAATTCAAGAAGCAGCGGCTAGTCTTTCTAATGATGAGCTCAAGGAAATAACTGTACAAGAAGAAAACAAAAATGTTGACAGCAGTGATTCAGAAGAAGAGTAAAAAGAACTTTCCATGGCATTTGTAAAAAAGAGTTTGTCTACCATAACTGAAATAATGGATCAATTCATTGAAAATGATCCAAATTTTGACAGGAGCTCAAAAGTAAGGCGTGTTGTTAGATATGCTCTATCCGTTTATTAAGAACTTTTAAGAGAACAACGCAAAAGAAAAAGGCAAACAACATGCTTTTGTCACAAAAAGGCAGAACACTGAAAACGCGGAAGGCTAACTAAATATGACTGACTTAGAATTTTATTTGTTTTTTTTTTTAAGAATATTCGTTTTGTTATTTATATTTTGTTTTTATTTTTGCAAGAAATAATAATGTGGTATTAATTTGGGCTTTAAGAAATAAATAATTGGTTTTATTTTTATTAAAAAAAACATACTTTTTAAATTTAATACCTAACCAATTTCCTAGTCATCTTCCCCTAACCCCAATATTTAAATGTAAAGATAGCCTCGTTTAGCGCTGTTTCACATTACACTCTACTTTGATGGAATGTATCCCCCGCGTTAAGCGGGGTCTTACTGTATATGTAAAATCTATAACAATATTTGCTTTATAGTCAATAATAATAAATAATAATAGTAAAATTGTTAATAATAAAGTTCAATGCTTTATATAGTTTTTATATTTCATATAATTACAATTAGCAAAATTTTTTATTGTACAATTACAAATTATTCAAAAAATAAAGAATTGTAAAAAATTACACTTATCAAATCAGATTTTCACTAGTAAAGATTAATATAAGGCTGTGGTTTTCTAAACATGTTAAACATATATGTGTATGTCTTACATGTGAGAGATTTTGATGATAAATATAATTATACAAATAAAAAAAATGCACCAAATGAAAATAAGCCAATAAAAATTTACAAATAAAAAATGTTCAAGCAATTAACAGTAAAAAATTACTGTGTAAATCAGGCCTGCATATATTAAAAGAAAGGCTGACTATTAATAACTGATGCATTCATTAAGCTTTTACAATGATCCCTGCTTAAAATTTAAGAGCAATGAAAAAAAAAAAAAAAAAAAAAAAAAAAAAAAACTCACCAGATGAAGCCAGGGCCATTGTGTAAAGAGCTGATCCACTTTGGTTGATTAAGAAAGGCATGACGTACTGAAACAAGAAAGTAATAAATTAAACACATAACTCATGCAAAACATTTATTTAAATAATAATTAAAATTAAAACATGGTCACAAAAAATTAAGTTCCAGCATAATTCACTTTCCAGGACATTATTTTTTTTAAAAAAATTGTAGTGTGAAAAGAAAAAAAAAAAAAAAAAAAAAAAAAAAAGCACAATTATGCTAATTACTAGACATATTTCACTCTGAATATTTTAAATACAGTAGAGTCCAAAGTTAAAGGGTTAATATTAAATTTTTGGTGATTCTAAACCTAAAAAAAAAAAAAAAAAAAAAAAAAAAAAAAAAAAAAAAAAAAAGTGTTGAGGAAATATTTTCTAAATTTTTAACAATTTTTCTTAAATGTCAAATACCTTTTAAAGACATAAAAGTCCTTTTAGGAGTTTCACAGCCCTCATTATTGCAACTCATAGTTAATGATATGCTCACTTTATATCAATTTTCCTTCATAATTTTTAGAAATTCAAAATCTAACAGATTAGCTCTTAAAATTTACAAACTATAAAATTTTATAACTGTATATTGCTTTTTCTTTCAAAATTCAACAGAATAAGAGTAATTCAATCATGAAAATAATTATTATAATCTGAGAAATTTTTATTTTATTTCTGGATTTAACATTTTTGAAATATTTTTATATACTTATTTCAAATAGTTATGCAAGTAATTTATTAAATATACTATTTACTTCTTACAGAAAGAAAAAAGGGCTATAGAATAAATAATTTTTAAGTTATCTTTAAAATAAATAACACCAGCTTTAACTTTTTAAAAATAAATTTAAAGTATTTTGGAGTTTATTTTAATTATATATATATATATATATATATATATATATATATATAATAAGGGTGGTTATAAATATTGCACTATAACAAGAGAAGATACAGTGGACTAATTTAGTTGTGGATATTATAATTCTATAATCACATAGAAAAATTTTAATATCTTTAGTAATGTGAGCAAACTATAAAACAATTTAAATGGAAAAATTTTGCACTATCGATTAACCGATTAACCAATGTACAACTATCATAAAAATCCAATAGATAACACCATATTTGAGAAAATGAAATAATAATTGTAGTCATATGAAATATTAAACAAAATAATAATAAAAAAAAGATTTTGCAAAAGAAGAATATGAATACTCTTTAATTAAGTATTTAATATTAAAATTAAAAACAAAATAAAATGTTAGAATCTACAGATATGCAACAGAAAATTAAGTGGACAAAAAAATTTTCAGAAAATTACTTTAATTATTAAAAAATAATAAAAAATTCATCCACTTTTTTCAACAAACCTAATTGTACAATTAGTTACAATAGAAAAAAAAAGCCTATTTTTATGATACAAATTTCTTTCTACATTTAAATCAATAAATAAAGATCTTTTCTTCAGCCTAGAAACATGTGTTTATAATATTAGGAAACAAAGAAATCAAGTTAAAGTAACTGATTTTCACATAAACCTAAGTAACATGCATATAAGACTTTATTTCTTTATTGTACACGTGGAAGAAAACACAAATTTAAATGCATAAAATTTGCGAGAAATAAAAATGATCACAAAAAGAAATAATAATATTATACATGTTTCATAAAAAGTATGTTACAAAGATTTTTAATAATAGAATAAATAATTAATTGTTATGAATTTTCGGTAAATATATATATATTTATATATATATATATATATATTATACCTAAATTTTGAACTGTTAACAATGCATTATCATTTTGAAATAAATAATCTTAAATTATGATTTGAAAGAAGATCAAAGTAAAAACTGGATATTGATAACTGAAAACTAAAGTTTTTTTGAGCAATTAATAGAATCTGTTGATAACAAAATAAACAAAAAATATGATAATAAATGTATATAAAAGATGGTCAAATAAATTAATGAAACATATTTATGAATAAATTTAGAATCAACATATGTATCAATAATAATTTGGACTCTCATTAAATCTAATATTATATATCACTTTTGAAAGTAAATATCTGACATTGAAGAATAATTTGGCTGAAAATATTGTAGTTCTATATTATTTCTTTATAAATAAAGCTGAATTGGTGAATAAGAGAAAGGGGAATTATAATTTTAAAAAGTGAAATACAGGGAGAAATGATAAAAAATTCTGAGTTTCTAAATGATTTTATATATTTAATTAAATATTCTTTTCTTGTTCCTTTAATTTTTAAGTAAAATTAATTCATTTTGCTTATCTATTTTTAAATAAGCTTTATATTAATAGAATTTTCTATATCACATTTTAAATTATTTATTACTTCAAATCAATTAAAAATTATATTTAAACTATCATGTGTCATTATACAGTGAACATTCATAAAACAGTACAAATTTATATTTTAGTTAATAAATAAATTTCCACATAAATATGAAGAAAGTATAAAGATAATCTGTGTATTAAACTGCGGTGAAATAATTCAGCTGGGCAGAACCCTTCATTTTAAAGCTTAAAATGGCTACCTAGATAAAAGAGAAAATATATAAATAGATTTTTAAAAGATGAAATATTTTTCGAAGGACTCAAAAGATATTGTTCATATTCCAGATTAAATCCACATTTGTTACAATTAAGTAAAAATTACTAACCTAATCACTTTCAAAAACATTAGAAAGTTTTTTTGAAGAGGCATTTAAAATGAAGTGCATTATTAATGTTTCTCTGCAGTTTGTTTTTACATATTAAAATAATTTTCCTTACCTTCCAATTAGTAGCAAGAAATTTTAGCTCAGATAACCATTGTGTTAGAGGATTTGAACCAGATATTTTTTCGATTCCAGCACTTCCATGTCGAATAAGAGGAGTGGAAAATCCCCAAACAGCTGCAACAACAACAAGCCAAAGTAACGATGCTGGAAAACATATAAATCACATCATATACATGATTCATGAATCTAAGATAATCATATCAAAAAATTGAGTAGAAATTTTTCATTGAAACAAATAAAATTTACATAAGAAAATAATTTTTATAACTTACCTAAACTTAACATATTTGTAGAAGACTTTTGTTTGCGATTATTTTATACAATTAGAAACTATAATAAAATTAAAAATGTTAATATTTTTAAGTAAAATATAATGATTTATAGAAATAAACATCATAAAAAAAACTAGTTCGCATAAATACAATGATAACTAAGATAACTTTGTAATATGATAAGATGTCAAGCTGATTAAAATATAAATATTAATTTAAATTATTAATATTTAAACAATGAGAGTTTAATAACTCTTTTGCAACATTAATCAGATCCTGCAACAAAAATTTAAATTTGACAAACTTTCAATACTTTTGAATCCCCATTGCAGTACTAGTTATCATTATGCCTAACTGTACCTTCAAAACCTGTAAATTAAGAAAACTGATCCTAATGATATAAAATTGTTAGAAATTTTTAACAGAATTTTATTTGGCTATAAGAAATAATTTATTTATATTTGAATGATTGATAAAGAATCTGATTTACATGGGAAACATTTTAAAGAATTAGGATTTAATTCTTTCTCATTGAACAAGTGTGCACTAATGTATATCAGGACTTCCAAAATTTGGTCATTTTCTTAATTATTCTTATTTATATTAAAAGCCCAAAAATTAATTATTGAGTTAATTAAAGTCATTACAATTTGCTCACAGTTTGGGATGTTCTTGGAATTTGAGTCTTTTAGTTTAATTTAATATGATGCAATTATATATAAAAATTTTCAGTACTTATACAAACCATGATGACCACCTTGGCTGTGAAACTTTTCATTGGCAAATTCATTTGCAGGATTAGCACTATTTAAATAATATTTACATAAATCTTTATTTTAGCATCCTCTATAACCTATGTTAGTGTCTAGGTTTTCTTAGGTAGTCATCATATTATTTTTTTAAGTCGCTAGTTTAAGCAACATATCTAGGTAGTCTTCATAGTATATAAGTATCAATTTTTCTACTTCGTTTTTTTTCTACCTAAATATTTAGAACATATATTTTTTAATTTCTTTTATAAATGTTTATTGGTACTAAAATAGAGGAGGCACACCTAAAAATACAGTTTTACCCACTACTACACACACTTTTTAACTACCTCTTTGACTTAAGAAATTTAAAAACTTTAATTTTTATCATTAATCAGATTTATATGCAAAATAGTAATGAGAGCAAATAAAAAATACTTTTTAAGCAATTTTATAAAAATTGGGATATTTAAATGTTATTAAAATTTATTAAATAATGATATTTAAATGTTATTTTAGGAACTTCTTATAATTATTACATATCTAAGAAGAATAAATATTAGGAAATGTACAGTATATATATTTGACATATGATATTAAGAGGTAGTAGTGCAGAACTTAATTTTTTAAACATGACAGTGTCTACAATTCAAAATGTTTTCATAAAATAAATTTAAGATAAAACACTAAATAAAAAAGATTACATACAAATATAATAGAACCAAATATTTTTCTAAACATTAACAGAAAGTAAAAAAAAAATTTTTTTTTGTTATTGAGATGGATGGAAATTTTTAATAGTCTACATATACCATTTTTGGCATCATAATAAATAAACTACAATGGTCACTTTTACTAAGATTTCTAAGAGCTTTAGAAATAATAATGCAATCAATGCCTGTTTAAAATTTCATCAGCATATCTCACTGATATTATTTTAAAATGCACTGTTGAAGTTACATGATACCCAAATTTTTTACAAATTACAAATCTATTTCTAAAATGTAACAACACTTAAAATACTCTATAATTTAGTTATGAACATAATAAAAAAGCTACCTAAAAAAGAAAGAAACCTATATCAAACAACAAAAAAATCAAATTAACTTAATACTCTAATGTGAAAATCTTTTTTATTTTAGGTGTTATTTAATAGATTTGTAAATGATTATTTTTATTATTATAATTTAGAAATGCACATAAAAATGTATCCTGTAAGAAATTTTGTTGTTTGATTTCCTTGCATGCCATAAAATAATTGTAATGGAATTCTTATATTTTTGGGATTTATAAAGAAAATAGCATGTTTTATACAAATCGATATCAACGAGAAAAAACTTGATGACAATATCACAGGGAAATAAATAGAAATCACTTAAAATTAAAATTTTTTATAAAAATTGAGTTTTGTATAACAAGTATTAGCAAGATAAATTAAGCGGAATTCACTAACAAATTAAAGGATTTTAGTGCACTTAAGAATAATCTTGGAATTAGGTTTTTTTCTTCAGTCATTACATGGCATTTAAAATTGTTTACATATGTAAATTCACAAAGTGATTTCTATTCTTTTTATATTCACAGCTTAAGCTTTTTACCATTCATAAATTAACGGAAGTTATTTATACGAGTAGAGAATTATTAATGTCAAAAAAGTATTCAGGTTTTTCATAGGGCAGTTTTACCAATAATGATAATAATTATTTTGTATTCATTATTTAATTTATAGATAAGCACTTAGTTATCCTTACATAGTAAAAATATATTAACTTTTATTTTTCGTTCAAATTTCCTTTATGTATGAGCTATTTCATACGTAAAATAATATTTGTTAAGTCATTAATAAAAAATTTAATAAATATATATGTTTTATTAGTAGGAGAAAAATAAAATTCTTGTTCTTTGTTAAAAGTATTTCATTTTAAACTCTTATATGAGGAAAGTTTTTTATCATTGCTAACTTTGTTGTTTTCCGTGTGAATGGTGCGCTAAAATAAATAAGTGAGTTTGATTTAATCTCAGAAAACTGTATTCATTTGGAAACTTAAACTTCTTGGATTTTGATTTAGATTAAATCAAATTTAATGACTTTTTGTCCTTGCCGATCGGTATTTACTTAAACATAAGAAACCATAGTCAAGTCGAATGTAAATAGCTTTATGAATCTAAATCACCTAGAATACAAATAACAAGTCATTATTACGAAAAGCATTTTTCTTTAATAATTAAAAGCAATCATTCCAGAATGCGAAATGTATTTCTAGCACTAACACTCCTCTCTCTCATCTCCCTTTCATAAACTTCAATTCACCATGGATACCAATATTAAACAATCAATCAACTGTTTTACGTTTCAAAAAAATCATAAATGTTGATCAGATTATATCAACAATTGTATACTTTTATTGCATTATGGTATCAGAAAATTATATACAAAATCATTGAAGTTATAAACTTTTTATTATTTACAAATAAAGCTATATAAGTTTGCTTTAAGCTAATGAAGAGAAAGGAAAAAATATTTATATTTCAAACGATCACTGCAACCATGACTATTTTCTCGATGAAAACAAACGTGTTTTCCCTTTGATCGTGCTAGTTTGTGTCGTGCAGTAATCGTTGTAAACAAAACGTGAATACTTGTAATTTGTAATTGAACATTGAATACCTATAAAAGTATTTAAAATGACGTTGAAAATTGAGAAAGAAAAGGTGAAAGATAAGAAGATTGAAGGCGAGGAAAATGTAAAATCTAAAATCAAAGTGAAGAAAGAAAAACAACTTAATAATGATGAGACGGCAAATTCACTAATGACAAAAGGTGAAGAAAAAAATGAAAATAAGATTGTCAAAGAAACGGAAAATATAAAAACTGAAACAAAACTTAAATGTGATCCAAAGCGAGTATGTAGTTATATTTTTATCTTGGCAATTTAGTAAACATATTAACTACTTTGTTTTATGAACTTGCGGTTAAAATATTGAAATATAATAGAAAGATAAAATTATGTTTCTTAATTAAATGTTTCATTGTAACAGTATTTTGTGAAGTATTGTAAAATTAAAATATTATTGATGAATGCTTACTTTTATACATTTTCTTAGATATTACAAGCGATATCCGTTTTGAGACAGATGAATGATAAATATTGTGAAACGTGTGAGAAAAAGCCTCTCCTATATGATATTTCTGAAAATCCTGTATTTCTTCAATGCACTCTAAAAAAGATACCTGCTCTCAAATGGAGGAAGTGTGTTAAAGTGTAAGTGTCTTAGATTCTAAATTGAAAAATTCTGTCTATTTTTTACTATATACTTTGACTATAGATACCATGTAATCTTTTTTAAGCATTTTTGAATTTGGTTGACTTTTTGGTGAGGTGTACGATTTTCCTGGTAACATGGATTTCTTATTATGTCAGAAAGATAGAGAACACATAAAGAAATTTAATGATCTGTTTACCTGATCTAGCATATATATCTTTGATGGGTAGCTTAGAACATGGAACAACTTTGATATACCCCCCAAAAATTAAGCGCCAACTCTGGCACTCCCTACGGACTTTTTAGGGTTGCTGTTTCTTATTTTTTTGTTACCAATTTAGATTTTTTCAGCTTTTAGGTTTTTGCTGTTGCCAAATTCGGTATTTTCTTGTATTTTGTACCATTTTCTGAGTTTTTTTTTTTTTAAAGATTTTTATGTATTAATTATTTGTATTTAGCGAGAATCCATCTTGGCGAGTAAAAAAGGCTCCAAAACTGGTATTATGGTTGGTGAGGGAAGAAAAAGTCGCCAAATTTCCGATTTGGGGGGTATATCAAAGTAGTTTCTAGAACATTATTAATTATACTTTTTCATTAGATTTCTAGTGTGGGTATTTCACAAACTTCACAAAGCAAACTTACGTCACTGAATAACAATTGTGTTAACTTGGTTAAACTTTTTAACTGACAAAAAAATTCCAAGATACATCAAAAGGGTTATATGACATTGTTCTGCACTTTATTTAAATGAGCCTTACTGGATCCAAAAATTTTTTATTTCTTCATGTAGAAATATTTGCTATGATGTTATGTTTTTTATTTTAAAGTAAAATTTGAAGAAATGGCATATTATTCTATTGCTTTGCTGATTCTTGTGTTTGTAAATAACAAATGTTCTATATGAAAATAATAATAGATTTACTGCTATAGCAAATTCTTTGAATTCTCCAAGATGTATTATTTCATTACTTCTATTTTTCTATCTATTCCTATCATTCTATCTACCTATTAATTCCTCATATGAACTAAATCACTATGTTACTACACTGGAACTGATTCTTATATATCATAACTTTTATTTTTATATTTTTAAATTTGGTAAAATATAAATTTGAAGCGAGAAATTTCAATCAAATGAATTATGTATCTAAAAAAATAGAATTTGAGTTAGATTATAAGTTTTTAAATTTGGGTTCTTTTAGTTTTAAAATAAAAAAAAATTGAATGCATAAGTTTTATTGGATAATTTGTTGTAAAATTTTGTTTTGCAGTTATTTAAATGTGGGTCCAAATGCTGTAAAAGACTATGTGTAAATTGTTCTTGAAAAATTGTGTGCTGCTACCAGTTGTTGACTTTTACTTAGCAGCTGTATTATTTTATGCTTTTTAAGGGCTTTTATTATTGGTTAATTAATTAATATTGAAGGTAAAAATTTACGTTCACCCTTGGCAACTTTTTTAGAATCTTGTTAAAAGTCACCATTTTCCCCAAGCAAGATCTATTAAAAATAGTATATTGAAAAAATATTGGCTATGTGAAAAAATTATTACAAAATTGCTGAAATCATAAATTAATGTACAATAAACATACTCCTTTGCTGCAATCACCTCCTCCACTTTGCAGCCTGACTTTACTTTGATGCTACGGCTGCTGGCTCAGCATCAGCAGTGGGTATACACATATTATAGAGTTGACAGAAGCCAAAAATTTGTTAGACATATGTTTATTTTATTCCACCACACATATTCTGGTAGATAGTAATCTAAACCAATTTGAAGATGCTATTCCATATTTCACTACTCTCCATGTTCTTTTGATGGGCACCTGTATCCAGGTTCTTGAAATTTAAACTATGATTCACCTTCAGATGCATGAAGCCTTCATCAGAGAGGCAATCATAGGTCTTCCAGCAGTCTGAAATTATTGTTGAATCCAGAAGAATAAATTCATTTTATCAAACTCAACTAAGTGTCAGACGTTCCATCATAAGTTTTATAAAACATTTACCTGTCTTGCATTCAATTCCCCCAAAACCCATTTACCTTACACACGTTTACCCTGATTAAATTTACGCTTACTAAATTTACTTTTATCTTTCTCAATAATCATACTGCTTCCACCCAGTTCCAGCTACTTTCAATCATTTCTTCCACATAAACCTCATAGCAAAAAAGAAAAATCTGACATAATTTTAGAAGAACATTTACTCTCTTTCATATTAAACACTTTTTTACTGTCACTCACCCTCATGTAAACCTGAATTAAAATCTCATTCATCACCATTCAATTCAATAAGAGTACCCTTTCTCACACTCCTTTTAACATCATGCATTTCTCCTTTCATCTTTGTTTTAAACATCCATTCATAACCATCACTTATATTGTTGTTATTCTTACCACATTTACTGCACTCATATCTATATTCTCACACTTTAAGCTTTCCCCACGCAGTAGCCATTACAAAAATATCACCAAGAGAACACAGGAGCTAAAGATAAAACACAGCAACATTCAACGTGGTTTAACTAAAATTAAATATGGCGGTTACATTATTTGGCTGATTAGAGTTGTTGAAATTCCTTATCTAGATTGGTTAGAGGTGGGTAGCCAGTAGAAAAAATTTTTATTGCCAAATGTGGGAAAACCACATCAAGGGGGGCCATACAGTAAATCTGATTAAATATAAAAAATAATCATAAACATTTAGGAATAAATTATTAAAAATATTAATTGCCAATGAATAGATCGTTCAACTGTAGCTTATTTCATTTTATATTTCAATAAATTGTGGTATGAAATTAGCCTTTTTACAATTATATCTTGAAGCCCTGCTGCAGTTGGAAAATAAAAATCAATTTTGAAAATTGTGACTTTCAATGACCAAAATAGCTTAAATAATATAATATTAACAATTAAAAATCAAGCTAAACCCTCACTTATGAGTATTGCATTTTTCATATTAAAAAATAATGAAAAGTGCTTTTTAAAAGTTCATAATTAATAAAGGTATAAAATATTGTAGAATTAAAATGAATTTATAAATAAGAACATAACATGAATGTGTATGTATGAAGCAAATAGTTTAACTTGTGCCTCAGATCCTATTTTTTTTTTTTTTTTTTTTGTTTCAATTCTCACTATCGGGATAGGTGTTTATTGTGGTTCAGAATTCATAAGCTGTAATTCCTAGTCAAATTAGCCTTTACGTGTAAAGTTAACTGTAAAGCAGCAAGCAAACTATTTTTGGCCTTTTTTTTTTTTTTTTTTTTTAAAGGATTCTATATTAATTTCAATAAATGTTTGTAGTTGTTCTGAACTTAATTTACACTGTTGGTGTTTGATAAATTATGTATAAAAAACTAAGCAAAGAGCAATGACTGACTAATTACATAAACTAAAAAGTTAACATCAAATATAAATTAGCAAATAATATATTATTTACAAATATAAAAATCAAAAGTAGATCAATTTTGATGAAATTGTTATGTTATAAATTAAAATTTGTAGCAGAATCCTATGTATTCAATAAATACAGAACTTTCGAACTGAATAATTATAATTAGTATTCAGACTTATTTGTCTGTATTTTTATCTTTATCATTAAGTTTATTGATTGCAATGAATGTTAAAAATTGTATTTTGTCTGTGACTTCCACTTAATGGAATTGCAGGTGAATATTTTAATTTCATTTTATTTTTTGAATCTTGTATTTTTATGAACATTTTAAAATTCTATGTGATATATATTTATAAAAATATTTATTTTATATTATGTTTTCCTTTATATAATCCATAAAGGATTATTATTTGAATAAAAGAAAAATGTTGCATAATCCATAGTGACATATAATCTTTAGTAATTTTTCCATCGAATAATTCAAAATAAATACTGCTAATAATGTGGTATCATATTAAAAAGAAAATAAATATGATTGAAAATATAATAAATTATTGCTGTAAAAACATTTATTACAAGAAAAATTTGGTTGTATCCCATTTGGGCTCACCTTATCACAAAGTGAAATGAAAGCACCCAATCAATCACCAAGAGCAATAAATCTAAGAAGATATTAGTGAAACTTATTGATTTTTAGTTTTTAATAACTTATAAATAAGATTAGACATAAAATATGCCTAACCTTATTTTAATAGTAAAAAATAAGTAAATAGATTTGAAATAAAGATAATAAGAATAATATAATTTTGTTAATAATTAAATAAAAGAAATAGATTATTTTCAAATAGTTCATTGGGTATAGTTTTCCTTTTGTACTACTCAAGCTTTGATTTTCACTTTATTTTAACAAGTTTATTGCCATTTTATATTTGCTTTCTCTATAATTTTTAGTTTAAAATCTGCCTTGTAATTAAAGTTATTTTGTTTCCACATAACAACATGGTTATTTTCAGGGCAAGACAGAATTATGAAATGATGCTATGTAATTGCAAGTGTAATATTTTTCTGAGAAACTAAATTCATTCTTGAATGTAATTGGATAAGTTTTTGCTGAACTACATCAGTTGAATCGTGAAAGATTTTAGTGCCACCTATTATTTATTTTACAATGCATAAATACCATTGTTTTCAAAATTTTATTGTAAGCTTTTATAATAATTTTTTTTTATCTGATTATCTGCATCAACATATAATATACGAAAGGAAATTCAAAAAAATTTAATACATAATTTGTGGATTGTGAAAAATACTGTAATTATCATCATGCATAAATATCGTCTTTCTTAAAATTTGATTATTTGGTTTCTGAAAAGATAATTGAGATTCTTCATTATTTGTGTAATTATAAAAAGATAAAAATAAAATGTCAGTAAAATGCAGAATAATAAATTTTAACTAAAGGATATGATTCTATTGTGATCAAAATATCACATATACAATATTTGTTTATTCTTTTGATAGGTTTAGCTATGTTACAATGTTTTAGCAAGAAAAGTTTATATAATTTAATAGCACTATAAAAAATTTGCTTATTTGTGTTTTTAAACATATTCTTGCTACTTTATTTGATTATATTATATTACTATTTATATATTAATGATATATAAATAGTAATTTACATATCTTAATATGTACTTTATATATTGGATGTAAATTTCTTCTTTGTTGTATAATGCTTTCATGATATTGAAATGTGAAGGACCAACAATGCATGTATATAATAATATTGAATACAATTAAGGCAAACTTGATATCTTTTAAATTACCTGCCAATCAATTTTATGATAATTGTTTTAATACTTAGTTATGTTTTTCTTAGGCCTTTACCATATCCCCTTGTAAATGAAAAGTCTGAAGTTTGCCTTATTACTGGAGATTTGGATAAGCATAATAGGAAAGCTGAAATTGATCCTGATGTTCTTCATTACAAAGAATTGCTTAAATCGCAAAATATCTCTCGAATATCTGAGGTATTATAACTTAATAATTTGTTTTTGTTTTGAAAAAAACTTTTTTTAATTTTACTTAGAATAATTCATAATGAAATTAATTATTTCCAAGATAAATTAAAACAAATTTGTAAGTATTGAAATTTAATTTTTAATATATTTATTAATGCATTAAAAATGATACTGTTATTTTGTTAAAAATGAAATTGAAGTATTAGTTACATAATATATCATTATGATTTTATAAATAAACCATATTTTAGTTTTTTGTTTTAGTTCAATTTTTACTTATATAATTTCATTTGCCTAGTTGTTTCCTTAATTTTTAAAAATATTTCTACCAAAAATTTTTTTTCTATAAGAAAATGTAGATGAAAGGGAATGCTGAATATAGAAAATCTTGAAACACAGAGGAAGACATACAAAATACTCTTTGTTTCTATTGCCTTTGTTTGTCAGAATTGCTAGAAATATGACTTTCTAGTTCTGTAAGAAATGAATCCACACAAATTGATTTATTTTATGTATTACTAATCTCATCTGATGCCCTTCCTAAATTTAATAAGAAATGCACAATATGTATCCGAAAGGAATGTAAAGTATGAGATACTGTGTCAGTAAAGCTTATTAAAACTTTTGCACTGTAGTATGAATAAATAAAATAATTTAAAATATTCAGAGAGCAATCAGAAGGGTTAATGTTAACATCATGTGGGAATCAAGCTGAGTTAATTTACATTTTATAACCTCTCTAACTGATAAGTAAAATACCAGAAAAAAGTGTGTAAAAAAACAAAAGAATAAGATCTTAAAATTACATTCAGTTCTCATGTGTGCCATCTAGGAATCATTTAAATTGATTTCAACATTAAATGCAAATATATATTACATGTCCTTTAAGATCAATTTTTTTTAAATGTGAGCCAAGTTGGCAGCCAAATGCTTAGTATTCTGGCATTTGATTTCAACTGCTCCCAATGTTTTATAGAATTTGATTCCCACTTCAAGCTTGGATAATTGTAGTGATATGAAATCCACTTTAAACCTAATTGGCTCAAGTGCCATTAGCCCTCATGAGCAAAAAATGACTGTTGCACATTAAATGAACCTAATTCCCTCAATATGTACTACTGGAATAATTTCCAAAGTGTGTATAAAATTTCCTCATCCTTAAAAAGTAAAATCACTTTAATAAAGTAAATGTTACTCATAAATCATTCATTTGAAGTAAATATAAATGTTCTGTTTAAATCAAGATTTGTGGTCATTTTTATTTTTACTTGATTTTCATATATTTCTTATAGCATATTTTTCTGCATATAATCAGTGGATTATGTGTTTTAAAAGTTTGGGTTTCATTTACTTAATTCAGATATAATCAGTTTTGTTTACATTCAAGTACAAATTTGGTTCCTCAGAAAGACATAGCAGATGTTATTGGCTATCATCATTTCGCATTTTGTCTTGAACTAAAGCGTTTTACTCTGAAAAACCTTCAAGTTCCATAATTTGCCCACATGGAAATAAAGTCATCTAAGTTACAGAGCAGATTTTAAATGAAAAGTTATAGTTAAGGCAAATAAAAAGAAATCGACAACTAATGTGTTAATGTAACATGAAAAAGCATGCTCTCTCTGTACAAAAGAAAAAGTAAATCCAATGCATAGTTTGAAAATAATACATTTTTTTTTCATTTAATTATTAAGAAAACGAATTTATTTTACTTTTAAAATATGTTTGACCTCATCTTAAAAGTTATTAAAAACTAAAAATCTATAAGTGATTATAGAATCTTCTCAAAATCACTGTTTCTGATCAATCTAGTATTTTCATCTCAGTTTATCACTCTTTGTAATGAGGTGGACCAAATCAAATGTTTTTCATAAATGCTTCTTCTGAAGAATTTATTATGTTTTTAATCATACTGTGTATTTTTTATTTTGTATGACACCATTTTTATCAGCATCATATATTTGACTATTCTACAAAAAATTGCAGCGAACTGTATGCTACTACTGATTATGCGATGCTTTTTTTCCTGTTACTTGAACAGAAAGTCTTGCAGATAATACACACTGTGGATTATGCACAGGAAAATGCAGTATTTTTTTGCTTCTAATTTTTCAAACAATGAAAATTGCCCTTATTTGTGTCACTTTTTTTTAAAAATATAGTTACAATTTTTTCTTAAATTAAGTAAAATTAATGCGTAATCTTAAAATAACTTAATATTAAAATATTTGTGGAGTGTGATAGTTATTTTTCATTGGCGTTTTTATTTATTTCTAATCTTTATAAATATTTAGTCACTAAAATAAAGGAATAATAGGTAATGTAATTCAGTTTTAAAATACAATTCAATTAACATAAAATAACTATGAAGCAAGTACTTTGTGAAAAGAGAAATTTATAAATAATGTGTAAGTTGTGGGAAAAGCAATTGCCTAAATTGGGACAAAAAATGTGATATTTATATTCAATGAAAGATTTAATGTAATAGTGTATTTTCTTTCGGAATAAATTTTTATATTCAATGTCATTTTAATCTAATATTAGTTTTAAATTTTACAGGTAATAACATTGCGGCAACTTAGGACAGAATATAAGTCTTTTGAATCAAGGCGTCATCTTTTTGGTGCATATGATATATTTTTATGTGATAAAAAGATTGCTGGTGTTCTGCCAAAGACATTAGGAAAATATTTTTACAACAGTCGGAAGTATGTTGTTTAATTTTGTACATTTTTATTTGGATATTTTATTAAAATTCTTTAAAAATGCTAATATTGCAGGGGGGGGGGATTCTGGTTTTTAGTTCAATATATTGTGAATTTGATTCCTAACTTCAGCATGGATGTTTACAGTGGTTCTAAATCCCATTTTTTAGTCGTTGATCTTGTTAGTCCTTGTGTGCAAAAAAATGCCTGTTATATGACTTGTCAATTCATTAAAAGTTTTTTTCATTATCAATATTTGTCATTTTGAAATCTTTAATATTATTGCATTTTATTTTTATACAAATAAAGCTTTGTTTTAAATAATAATTTTATTTCTATAACATTATTATTAAGAAGCACAATTAAAAGAAATTCATTTTTATTTTTGAATATTTTCCATCAAGTGTATTAAAATTTATATAAATAATAAAACCAGATGTAAATAGATGTTAATTTCCAATGACTGTCTTCTTATGTCTCTAATATAAGATGTATGTTTGTAAATTGTCTGGAACTTTGTTTTGCATTATTAACTAATCTATTAATATTTAATTATTTTCCACCTAAGCAACTAGAAATTTTACTTAGAATTATTTATTATTTTTCAATTATTGTATATAAATTCCTGTATTTCAAGGTAATAATTTTTGATTTCACTGCATTTATTTGATGTATTTGTTTTTATATTATATGGTTCAAACAACTCAAATGTCATTATTATTTGTCATATTAAATAACTTAAAATTCACTTTGATTTTTTTTATAGGATACCAATTCAAATCAACATGGATTTAAAAAGCCTAAAGGACCAAATTGATAAAGCACTTAATTCAACCATTTTTCATTTAACATGCAAGGGGAATTCTTGGTAAAATAATTTTATTCAAAATTTTTATGTTGGTTTTAATATTTCTTTTGTATTTTATTAATTAACTAGTTTTTCACTTTATAAATACTATGGTAAAAAAAAAGCTGTTTCTGACCTGCATGATTTGTAAGCTATAAAATTATCTTCTCCATGTATTCTTTGATTTTATTTATTTTGCTTTTCATTGAATGTATCTTAGTTTAGTAAAATTACATAATTTTGTTTTCCTTTGAATGTATATTGTTTTTAACATTTTCTGCCATTATTAATTATAACATTTAAAATAATCTTTTTTTCCTTTTCAATTTAGTGCTATAGAATTGGCTTCTCTTTCTATGAAAGATGATGAAATATTAAGTAACGTAACATCTTCTATTGATGTTCTCAAAAAGGCATTGCCTGGAGAAGTTGATAACATTTTGGGCTTGTATGTTAAAACTAAAAAATCAAAAGCACTTCCAATCTATATGTCTTTTGGTGAGTTTAGAGTACTGAATGCTTGCATATTATAATTGAACTTTGACACAATTTTTGTTAAAATTTCTTCACTAATACTATGATTGAAAATTTCATATTTAATGTAAATGTATTGAATTTAAACTTTTAAATTTTATTGTTTTTTTTCCAAAACTTTTCAAATATATTTTATTTTTTGCACTAATTAATTTTTATTTTTGGTAACTTTTAGTTTGTAAAAACAAAATTTTAAAGGATTTTGTTCTATATAAGTAATTTTTATATTAATATTATTCTTTATTAAACCTATTATTATTTCATTTTAAGAACTTCCTAAAAAATAATAATTTTTTTGTCTATAGTTAGTGTGTTATTGTTTTATAAATATAAAAATATTATGTTTAAAA
Organism: Latrodectus geometricus; assembly: GCA_026290005.1. Classification (NCBI taxonomy): domain Eukaryota; kingdom Metazoa; phylum Arthropoda; class Arachnida; order Araneae; family Theridiidae; genus Latrodectus; species Latrodectus geometricus. The sequence goes on from JAPDSC010140003.1 coordinate 135,454, forward strand.
ATTAGAAGGAAAAACAGCCATAAAACTTTCTTCATTTTCATAATTTTAATTATGAAATTATGTAATTGCTTAAGGATATTTTAAAGTATTATCTAATGTATCTAAATTTAATAAATGTAATAAAATATATTAAAACTGATTTGTCTAGATTACACCAAATGATTTAAAAAAAGTAAGTAAGCAATATTCTCACTGAAAATCCACTTAATTTACAAATATAATTCTAAAATTTAGTTAAATTTATTGTTTAAAGTTTATGCATATATTATAAACTCAATTTAGTTGATAAATTAATAATTAAAAAAATAAAAAGGATCTTATGAATGAGAAATTTTATTATTAAAAAATAAGCATGTTAAACTAATCAAATTTTTGTAAAATTTGATAGAATAGTGTCATTGCAAAGAGTTAAAAGATTAATTTCCATATTCTTTTGACACTTTTTCCATTAGAATTTTTCTCTCAGTAATTAATTTGCAAGTGCTGTAAAAATATTTTTTCATGATGAGATTTTATTTTAGTTGTTGATACTGAAAGTTGGCTCACTTAAAATAGGGAAGGTAATTGTTAGATATTGTAAAATTTCTTATCTTTAAAAAAGCAAAAGTTTTTCTTTAGTTATAATTAAATGATACCTATTATTACTATAGATGCAAATTTGTATGTTAAAAAACATATTTCATATTATCTCCTAATCAGCAATTTTTGTATTATCGAATGTTAAAGCTTCAAACAGTTTAAAATATTGAAAATATAATGTGAAATTTTGGAGCTGCCTTGATGTTTGCTCATCCACATGTATAACTTGAATTTGAAATATGTTATAAGGAGATTTTAAAGTAGCTTTTATGTAATTACTTGAAATAATACACTAATTATTTAACTTACATGTCAACTTTAATTATTTATTTATACTAAATGGTTTGAGGCAAGATCCAATTATATTTTCTTACTCATGCTTATTTCTTTGATAATTTTTCTTGTTTCAACAGTTTTATTAATATATATAAACATGTGAATATATTTAGGTATGTTTTATTGGTTCACTAAAAAAGCTAAACTATTTATAATTTCATTTGGATACTTTTTTTTTATTCTTATACTCTTATGTATTTTTATTTATAAAATATAAAGAAATTAATGAAGTATTAATTTACATAATAAATATAATTCAATAACCAATTATTGATGATGAATTTATTTTACAAGTTGTGTGTGTTATTATTTTTTTTTTCTCATGTAGCTTCATTAGACAATTAACTTAAGATTTTATTTAGTTTAAGTTTTATATTATCAAATTTATTTAAATTTGCAATTGTTCAACTTCAATGGATAAATTTTATTTTAAATATTGTTTAACAAATTTTACAAAAAGTATGTTTTATTTAAAAAATTCTCCAGCAAGATGTTATAAATACAATTTCAAAGCATTTTAATTTCTTTGTTTAGTGTTATTATATATAATTTGTAGCAAAATACAACATCAACTAAGATATTTAAATTTGTTTATCATCATTTATAAAAGTTGTAATGTGCATTGAGGACCAAGCAAATTTTATATTTTTAACTCAGTGAATTTATAGTTTTTTTTTTCCATTCATGTGAAATAATATTTTATCAAAATGTAATTAGTTTATTTAGTAAAAGTTTCAATATTTTTTCTTGCTCAAAAAGAATAGGCGTTAGTGATAATTTAATTTTATTGATTTTTTATTTATTATATTTATAGTTTATTATATATATAAAGTATTAAATTAAATTTCGAATATATTTTTAAATTTTATCATTTTTATTCCCAAAATAATTTTGTTTTTAATTTTATCGAACCAGTATTTTTTCTGATGATTTTAATAAATTATTTAATTTTGATGTTTTAGATAATCCTAATGAAGTTAAAGTGAAAAAGAGAAAGTTTAAGAAAGAAAAAGTTGAAGAAGAAGAATTGACTACATTAATGAATGCCAAAGTGAAGGTTTTTAAAAGTGGCCGAGTTGTTGTCACTAAAAAGAGTTCTAAGAATAAACCTAACCATGAGAAGCTTAAAGGTCATTCTCCCAAGACTAAAAATAAATCAAAAGGTAAGGTAATTGAAAAAGCTACTGAACAGGCTGATGAAGTAAATGATAATGAGGATAATAGTGAAGAGAGCCCTCGCAAAAAAATTAAAAAGGAAGGAAATGATGATAGTAATTTTGGAGAAAAAATAATGGAAGAACAAAATTTTAATAGTGTTGCAAGAAGAGATGCCTCAGATGTTTCTGATGATAATAAATTGATTAAGTCTGGAAAAAGGAAAAAAAATATCAAGGTAATTGAAAGTAGCATTGAAGAAAATGGAATGAATATGAGTAAAAAGAAATCACCTAAGCTAAAAAAATTAAAAAAAGACTTAAAAGAAAAGGAAGATATAAAGTCTATCTCTGTGTCAGAGAAGAAAGAGGAACCATGTGTTGTAAGTACGGATGAACCAAGTCTTGAAAGTGCAAAAGTAGAGAAGAATGTCAAAGCAATTAAGAATAAAAGTAAAATTAATAAAAAGGACAGTCTAATCAAAAAGCGCTCTCCTAAACTAAGGAAAGCGAAACAAACATGAAAACTGAAACATAAAAAGATTAAAGTTTTAAAATAAATATTATTGTTATTTTAGGTGTCATTTTTGTTTAATAGTTATGTGTTTCCACATTATTCTAGTGTTAATCCACATTTTTATTATGTTTTAAAATTTAATTAATTTAAACTTTTTAATTTCACCGTGCTCAAAACATAATTTGAGAAAAACATTTGATTAAAAAAATACTTTTGATAAAGGATATGCTTTGAATGTCTTTAATTTTAAATTGCTTTACAAGTTGAAAAGCATTAAAATATTAATCAAGCCTTTGTATTCACAAGTAACAATATTGTAAACTTTAAGTACAAATTAATCTGATGAAAGCTAAAAAGTACGTTTTTTTTCTAATCACCCTGATTTTTATGCACCAAACAGGAGTAAATTAAAATTTTTTAGTCCAGTTAAATTAATTTTGAGTTCTAGCTTGTTTAGAAATTAATTATAGCTATTTTTCACAGCTGTTTTAATTTATTATTTTTTTATGAAATGAAGACAAAAAATGTGATGTTTGTTGAAATATTTTAAGCTTGTCTTTATGTTTTAAGTTAATTTAAGTCTTTTTTACATAAAGTATGTTAATTGAATTTTTTTTTATTTCTTACACATAAGCTTTTATTGAATTTTAAATACATCCCATCTTACATGTTTGACCAGCTATTTATTAGAATTTCTATTTTTAGCTTTAAACATTGGACCTTGCACCTGTAACTTCCTCAAAAGTCCAATGAAATAGCTCAACTAATAAATTCATTTTCTTAAAGTTAATTCCTAGCGATAGCAGGGGAAAAAACTTCATCTGATAATATAGGGATTTCAATAATTGTATGCAGTCTTTTAGGGTTTTTTAGTTGATTTAGATTCTAAATATTTATATATTCATGTTTTTATTTTTTTGGAAATTTACTTAATTGTATAATTTGATTAATGTTTACTATCCTTGGTTTCATTTATATTGTGTCAAAATGTGTTATAATGATTATGATATATTTTAAATTCAAACTTTTATTTCTGTCAGTTTATATTTTTGGTTATTTTAAAATAAAATACAATATTCAGCATTACATAACTCAAAAAAAGATAATCACTTCACTTAATTATTTAAAGTTTATAATGCTGAATTTTATGAATTTTTATTTCTGATGATATATATTCTAATGCCATCATTTATCAAATTATAATAATTTACGATATATAAGAATAGGCCAACTTGTTGAATTTTGCCAGTCAAATGTTAATGAATTTCTTATTTGCTATTGAAGGAAGAAAGGCAGATTTTATATTTTTATGAGATAGTTACAATAAAATTGTTCATTTTTTATCGCTTCTGAAATAAAATCAATCAGCTGTGAAAAATGTGCTATACAAAAATTTTTAATTTATTTAAATTTGTATTTATGTAAAGATAATGGTATGCCTCATAATGACTACAAGGGTAGGATGAAAATTAAAATAATAAAATTAAATAAAAAATAACTAAAATTTGAAATCTTAAAAATTTAAATTTTTTATAATATCAATTTGTTATTGTTATATTAAGCATTTAATTTTAAATTATAATTTATTTTGTAACTAAGCTTTTTAATTCATCTCAAAAAATCTCATTATTTCAAATCATAATAAATTATGTCAACTTTTTTTTATGAAAATCATTGCGACACTTTTTAAATACAAAGTATTTAATACTATTGCAAATTGATAGGTATATAATTCAATTTTGAAAATTATACAAATAATATAAATTTATTTGTGTGACTAAAGAGTTTCAACAGCTCAAAATTTCTGGGAAATTTTATGTTGAAAGAGTTTAAGACATTTTCAAAATGAGAAAACCGTGATTCATAAAATGCATCTGGTATGTAATAATGATTGTGTTAATAAATGATATATTTAATTTACATTTTTTAATGAAAATGTTTTAAAATACTTTTAAGAAATTCGAAAACATTTACTATTTTAATTATTAAAATTTGTTCATTTTTCTTAAATATATTTATTTTTTCTACCTACTTATAGTAAATATATAATACTCATAATTCTATATACAAATTGGTGAAAATACCAAAAAGATACTTATTTTAAAAAAAGAATCATTTTCCATGTGACAGTTATTAATTATAATACATTATAAATTTACTAATACACAATTAAATTAAAAAATATACAAGAAACATAAATTTATGCGTCTGACCCTATATTTTCAGAGGGTTTTTATTGAATAGTTTCATCATTTTATTTTTCTAGTGTTGTAGAACAATGAAATTTAATGCAATTCAAATTGTTAAAAGAATGTTATTTGGGTAAAACAATTAAGAATATTTGGCATTTCATAACATTCATTGCATACTCTGAATAGAGGAGATGAAGAAAGACTTTTCTTATTTAAGTGTAATCATGTCATTACCAATAGTTCGAAAATTTGTAGTAGGATTGTAGTTATGTTAAGATTATATTAGGCAAATCTTGATAATAAGAAAAACTCTGATCCCCATTGATCTGGTGTATAATAATGCAGTGATAATTGTTATTAAATGGGGCATGATATATCAATTCATAAATTTCATTAGTTAAAATAAAGATAATTAGAAAAATCAACATTCACCATTTTAATGTGTTTTGATTAGTAGAATCAAAACAGGCTGTTGTTGAGGCACTTGTTTTGCTTTAAAAAGGCATCTAGGAAGATGGGCGTGACTATCATTGAAGATAAAACAAAATTTATGATAGTAACAAATAGAACAATGGAAATATCTCCTCTACTGATAACCAATTATACATTTGAGAGCTAAGCAGTTTAAATATCTGGGCGCAATCTCAAGCACCAATATTAAAATTAAAATAACAGGTTATCTAATGTCAACAGATGTTTTTATGAACTTAGAAGTCAACTCAAATCTGAACTAATTAGTATAAAAAGCAAAATGTAAATCTATTGGGTTGTCCGGAAAGTTCGTGCCGATTTTCAGTAGGTAGCGCCGACTGAATATATCACAATTATTGAAAACAAATGATATGTGTACATATTTTAAAAGAGATAGCTTCAGCCAAATTTGGAAAAAAGTTTGGTTACGATTCGTTAATTTTTATCAGTTTTGTACGCCTTAGAATAGCGTGGCAAATAAAGCGAATTATAGACATATAATGCTTTTCATTTTCAGAAAGGGCAAAAATGACACACAAGCGGCAAATAAGATATCCGCTGTTTATGGCGAGAATGCTGGATGAAAGATTTCCCTTAATGGGAAAAATTTCGACTCTTTGGTTGAATTCAAAACCTATTTAGAAAAATTTTTTGCTTAGAAATCTGAGAGGTTCTGGAAGGACGAAATTCTCAAACTACACGAAAGATGGAGAAAGGCTGTGGAGCAGAATGGTATCTATATATTTTAATTAATGTATATCAATATTTAAATGAACTGCGTTTTAATTGTCCTAAAATATCGGCACGAACTTTCCGAACAACCCAATATATAAGGCCTCTGGCCCTTTACGGATCTGAATGTTGGATGCTTAAAAAGCCAGAAGAGAATCTACTACTGATTTTCGAAAGAAAAATATTGTGAAAGGTCTTCGGACCACTAAGAGGAAATAACATGGAAAATTTTATACAGCTATGAAATCTATAAAAAGAATACCGAGATCCCAACATCGCAAAATAGTAAAGGGATTAGATGTGGCTAGGCCATATTTCTAATAATTCTTTTCCCACAAAGAAAGTGCGGCGGACTGTTTTTTAGATATAAATTATCAAAGTATAGTTTCTTCATTAATTAACAAATAAAACGAAATAACATTTTAATCTAGAAATTGCTATAGGGCAGCCGATGTAAGATTTTATCGCGTGAAGTAAATAAAAAGTTGGAGAGAGATGCTTAAAATGATTACAGGAACAGAGTAGATTTTGATCATCCAGCAGTTAATGAAAGTCCGTCTTTTTGCTGACCAAAATTTCTAAACACAGAAAATTTAATAAAAGTGTGGTTTTTTCGCCATTTTTCATCCAAGCATAATTGCTGAGGGTAGTGGAAAAATATGTACGGCATCATTTTATTATTTTTTTTTGGTCTCCCTGTAATTTTTTAAAATAACGAATTTATTATTTTTTAAATTTATTTTCGGCTTCTTCAATACACACATAGGGATAAGATTTAATTACTTGGTAACTAAAACTGATATCTTCACCCATCTCCTTTTTTTCCTGATCTATTCGTGAGCGATCATTTTGTTGTACAAAACGTTTTAAAGAAAGCTAAATAGCACACATGAAGAAATACATAGTTACTTTTCCAAATTGTAATATTCTCCCTAGAATTGGCAATTTTTGACGTTTTGGAAGATAATCATATAAACAGTAAAAAATGTACGAGAACATTAACAAATCCCGATATAAGTATGCCGATTTTTTCTGTCCCGTCTTTGGCACTTTCAGAACTCTTGCACAATTTGAATTATTAGTTGCTTATGGAAGAGATGTATACTTGCCTGTTGGGCTTATAAAAGAAAACGGAATAGCTTTGAAATCTAAGTAGTAATCAAAACTTTTTTTGTATACTATTGCGTGTACATAATTTGTTCTCTTAATAAATGTATTAATATGTAATAACTGGAAAATCTTGAAAATAAACAGCACAATTTTAATGTTAGCTATTAACAATGACACACAGCATCGGCAAGCTACTAGACAAATACAGTGTGCAAAAATATTTACTAACTGTAAAAATAAATATTTTTACAAACTGTATTTACAATGTATACGGCTGCATACATTGTAAAACCATTATATACCAAGCTTACGTGAACAATTATATACACATTTGACAACTAAGCAAAAAAAGCTCCATATATAACATTTATTTTAATGTAATTGTTGAACTAAATTTTAGAAAAATATTAAGAGACTGCCCACTTTAGTTTGTTTTGATCAAAATATAATCTTGCACACTAGTAATATTTTTTTTTGGGCATCTAGTTTTAAAGTTGAGAGGGAAAGTTCCCGTGACCAATGCAGCCTGAAAAAGAAAAAAAAAATATAAACTTTTGAAACGAAATTAGAGAGTTTAGACCTCTGATGATTTAATAAATAGCTCAGTAGAAATTTTAAAGCCAATTAATGGCTATTTGTTTTTCCTAAATGAGTTTTTTTTGGGGGGGGGGATTCTGTTAAATTATATGTCTACTATTTTTAAAATACAGAAATTTGAGAATAAGTTTAGAATTGGTAACCTACGTGTCTATTCACAAATTAAAGCAATTGCATAATAGATAAAATTCAAAAAATTCATAAACGTAATTCATTTGTGTGCATAAGTTGATCTTAATAACACTAAATATCTATCTAACCCATAGAAAAATTCAATTGATATGCCAATATTAGAGCTATCTTTAATTTAAGAATGTATCAACTTTAAATAAACACATTTCTCCAACTAATTTTCTCTATATAATACTTCAAGTTTAAATTAACTTATTTGAACACAAAAAAGCAGTAGTTCACGAGCAAGATTCATGTTAGTTATCCTATGTATCAATTTTATAAACTGGCTTTTCTAAGTTGCAAATTAAGACATAAAAAATTTCTATACAATGTTAGTACTGAGTTCATACTGTTTGATTACAAATTGAAATGAGGTATAAAAGTCACATACATAAATCTCTGCCTTAAAAATAATAAGTTCAAATCATGATACGAAGCAAACACCTTAAGAGAAAGCCTTTATTATGAAAGAGCTTACAATTTTTATAAATATGCTCGATACGATATCAGTTAAAGGTTTGTCTTTAAGACTGAGCATTATCTTCCTAAGTTAGACGAGGAAGAAATATTAATTACATGTTAAGAATTTATATATTTCAATAAGCCACAAATCAGAGTATATTACATTCCAAATTGTTTACATTAAAATCAGAATCATAAACATAAAACTATCACCGGGATCACTAACAAGATTACAACTCAAAGTTCCCTTTTTAAGTTGTTCGTCCAAAGTTAATTGCAAGAAACCTGAAAAATTAGTCCGCTTTTCCACGTTTAAGAGAACAACGTAGCCTCCAAGAAGGCAGATTGTAATTCTTTTTAAAAATTACAACAGCATGGAGTCTCCACAGAACTTGATTAATCAAGTATGTAATCTTAGATTACGCAAAGAAAAAATTTGAAGACTCCGCGATATTGTTTTCTCATCCTGTTGACAATTTAATTTCTTGCAGTACATAGACAGTTCACACTCAAGATACAAGAAAATGCATCAATCTATCCGATAAAAGGAAATAAATTTATGATTTTAATTCAAGATCTTCGCGACTTCTGAGCTGCGATTAACTGCGGATAGTCAATTAAAACTTCAATGTTCTTGTTCGTTCTTGCTTCTGAACAGCGAATTCATTCATATAGTTCTGTTCTGCGAGCATCCTGAAATGTCCAGAGTAATTAACTTTGAAAACTGATCATCATGTATAGTTAAGATCTTTTATTTACATTCAGAATCCCCGGGACTTCTGTGCTGCGATGAATTCCGGGTAATCAATGAAGCCGTCAATATTCTTGTCATCCTTTGTAAAAATGGGATCTATCATGAGAGACAGCTCTTCATTACCGAAGATCCTTGTCGTATCCAAGTGGGCGTTGTCCTGTCCTCCAGCCTTGTGCTCTTCCTCGTGCCAGTGGAACAGAGATTTGACGAGCTCGCATCCGTCCAGCCTGCTGTCCTGGTTGCTGTCGTGCATCTTGAAGTACAGGAAGCGCAGCTCGTCCTCGGTCATCCGGTTGAGGTTGGAAGCGCTGATCTCGCTGTTCATGTGGTACTCGATGTGGCTCTTTTCATCTCTAGCAGAAGCCATCACGGAATCATGGGAGTGTTGTAATCCATTTGTTGAAGTGTGACTCATCACTGCAAGGAT
>JAPDSC010140003.1:154470-172250 GCA_026290005.1 Latrodectus geometricus
ATAAATTATGCAATTCTGCTTAACAAACGAATTCGAATATAATGAAATCTCAAGGGAATTTGGCTTTTTTAAATTAAATGTTATTTTAAGACTTACATAAGCTATCCAAGTGGCGATTCTGTTTCCTACTTCATCAAATTGTGATACTTTATCACCAGGCTGCAATAAAAACAGTAACTTAATTAGATTATTTTAAATCAACTAATGGATCATTTTAAACTAACTAATGCATTCTATATAATCGCAGTTATTTAGTTAAAGTTTTGGATACATTATTTGTATACATCAGGGATGGCCAAACTTTTCGGATCTGTGGTCAACTCCACATTGAAAAAATCGAAGGCGGTCTACCAACGGCAGAGCTAAATTAACGTAACGTATATGTTTACATATTTATTTTCGGTAGCAAGAAAAATTGGTAAATTATCTATTTTTTCTAAAAAAAACAATATTAATATTTACAAAATAAAAATTTACTGATGAAAATAATCAAAGTATTCATATATCAAAAATTAACCTTCCTATTCACTTCGCTTAGGTGAAATTTGGACTGTATATCTGAGACAAATTTATCATATTGTGGCTGGTACAAGCTAATTGCAATGCGTAAACACGAAATTAAATGTTCATCTGTTAAACGCGACCGATGTTTGGCGTTGTTGACGTTGTCAAGTTGTTTCTATTTAATTCACTGTAAAACGACAAATTCATTGTATAACTTTGCACAGTTTGTTTTAGGTTTTAAAGCTAAATTTTTATTTTAAATTATTTTAAATAATTCATTAATTCTTTGTCATAAGTTATAAATTAAATTGTTAGTATCAGAGGTTATTAACGGGATTGTCAAACGGACTACCTAAAATGTCTTCGCGGTTGATCAGTCGATCACGGTCGACGTCTTGGCCACCCCTGTTATACATCATTCTTTAAGAACACAATTGAAAAATTTGATTTAAAAGAAATGTTGGAATATAAAATTACCAATACAATTAAAATAAAAGAAACGTCAAATTGATCTGTAATCATAAAAGAAGTAGAAAGCTGTTGATAATATATCCGAGTAATTACTTTCTGTGTGTGTATGTTGTTAGTAAATAATAATTATATTTATGATATGTACAATTCACATGGCTAAAAATGTGTATAATATTTTTTTTTCTTAATATGTTACTTAAAACGAAACATTTCAAAGCAAGTGACTATAAAATGAATTATATAGTGAATTATAAAATCCCATCACCTGGAAAGTTGGTGAAAAAAATCGCCAAACTGACACGAAATCGTTTTTATATTGTTCCTCTGAGCATATTTAATAATAAAAACAAAAAATAGAATATTTTATTAAAAAATGTCGAGCGATTTATTTGCAAAAGTAACAAAATACAAAAGTATTTGAAATTCCTTAATTTGACAACAACAACGAAAGGTTATTAAACGAAAGTTGAATAATGAACCTAAAAAAAATAACATTCAATTCTACACTGCTCAAAACAATTAAAGGATTTTGTGGTTTTAGGTGGATCTTGTGGCTGCGAAACTAATTAGCTGATTGATACATGGTAGTCAGACGTAGTAGGTTATACGCGAATAAATTACACATGTTTGGCAGAAAAAAATGCATTTTATTGCGCATTTGTGTACAAAGGGGGGGGGGAGGGGAAACACAATTTGTCATATGAGAAAAAAAGAATAAGAAAAGGTGTTTTTTTCAAAGGAAATCATTTTCATTATGGTTTCCACGAACGTCCAGCAACGTTGAACACCTTTGAGGCATGGAGTCAATGAGGCTATTATTCAAGAGTTAGGGTATTCTGTCCCACTCTTCCAGAAGAGATCTTTCCAGTTCTTGGAGAATTTGTAGGGTTGGTTGGTGGACAGAAACTCGTCTTCCTAGAGCGTCCCAAACGTGCTCTATTGGATTCATGTCTGGAGAACAGGCTGGCCATTCCATTCGTACGATTCCTTTATCGAAAAGGAAATCCTCTACCAGGTTAGCACGATGTGGTCTGCAGTTATCGTCCATTAAAATAAAGTCATCTCCAATTGTTGAAGCGTAAGGGACTACAATAGGTCTGAAGATCTCATCTTTATATCGGTTACCAGTCAGAGGCCCATCTCGAATAATATAGAGGTCTGTGCGCCATTCAACAGAGATGCCACCATACACCAACACTCCCCCACCGCCAAATCTGACACTTTCGTGCACGAACTCAGGATTATTCCTACTGCCACGGTCCCTCCAGATGAAAATACGTCTATTATCAGGATGAACAGAAAAAGGGACTCGTCAGAAAAAAGAACATTGCTCCATTCATTTCACCTCCAGTTCACATGCTCTGTTGCCCACTCCCTGCGGTCGCGACGATGCCTTGATGTTAGTTTAACGCATACCATCGGTCGGCGAGCATACAGACCTACACCATGGAACCGGTTTCGAACAGTCTGAGTTGAAACCGTGGTGTCAGTAGCCGATTAAAGGTGTTGTTGGAAAAGAGTAACGTTCATATTTTGGTGTCTCCGAGCCATTAACACTAAATAACGATCTTCCTCGGGGGTTGTAGCCCATCTACGATCTTGCCCTGGTCTTCGGTCTGCACTTCCAGTCTCCAAAAAACGGTTCCAGATCCTGGAAATCACACTTTGGGATACTCCGATGGCTTGAGCTACTTCGGTTTGATTTTGGCCCCCTTCTAACCTACCAACAACTCTCCAAGCTTCTGAATCAGTTAAATGACTTCACTGAGACATCGTAATCATCGAAACAAAACAGTCACTGAATGCCGATCATCCTATTCTTCATTGTCTTTCATTCAGTTGAAAGTCAAATTTCATTCACTGCGGCTGAAGCGACGTTTTTGACGTCGAACTCAAAATTAGCATACTCCACAGTTTGAAAATCAGAAAAAATTTGGATTTGTGATTCTCTTCTCCCTTTTTCGGCAAAATAAAAAAAAAAAAAAAAAAAAAAAAGTGCTTATATCTTTATTTCATATAAAACTTACAATATCCTTTAATTGTTTTGAGCTGTGTATTCAACTAATCACATTAAGAATAAATAAAAAAAATCTCAAAGCAGCAACTTGGAACATAGTAACTAAGTTTTTTCTGTAGAAATACTTGTTTGTCTGAATTGAAGTCTTGTTTAAAGAAACGGCGATGGTTTACCCAAACAGCAACCTTTATTTGGCATATAGTTTTCAAATATGGCAAATAATCGTGTTATTTGGTGACAGTTTTTTCTATTTTTTTAGTTTCATATGCATTGATGTTTAAAACAATGTAAACAGAATATATTTATTCAGAGAGAAACATTGAATTTATTGTTATTAGGAACATAAAACATTAATAAACACAGAATTTCTAAGAATGTTTCTATAAGAAGCGTATAATAATTTATAGTGCTATTACCATTTGTGAAGCTTATAGGTTTTGGGTTAAAAGTTTTTACTTAATTGTACATAAACCTAAAATTATTTGTATTTACTTGCCTTTGCAAAGTCGAAATGGGGATCGTAGTGTCCCCCGATTCCATAGTTAATGACGTGAAGTGGTTCAGCGTTTTCTGTATCCAATCCTGTTATGTCTTCTATTCTTTTATTCAAACGTGGAATTAGTTTGTGTTCGTAGTCATGCAACCATGCACTGAAAATAGTTTAATTAATCAAATGTCAACTTATAAATTTATAAGCTGGAAAGGGCTCGGTGTAGAATGAGGATACCCCTTTGTTTGGCAAAAAGTTTAGGATAAATATTGGCAATGAAATTTAATTTATGGTAACTCGGATATTTTTAACGCTTTAACTAACGCAGTTTTAGAATTACCATTTTGTTATTCACATTTTGATGCCTATCTTGACCTTAAAAAATCACAAAAAAAAAAAACCCAAGGGTACCCGTAAGTAAACTTTTATCGCTGAAAATGTCAGCTTATAAATTTTTTTTATTTAAAATAATAGCAAATAACAAAATACAAAAGTATATAAATACTAGAGGTTTTTTTTTATACTTCAGAAACTAATACGTAAATGGTAGTGATCAAAGTATTTCAAACACCCTGAAGTCACAAAGCTAAATACTAAAGCTAATTCTTAATCAAGATTAAAGTTAGTTTTAACTTATTTATGAATCACTTTAATATTTGGAAGTAATAAATAATCCATAAATTTAATTTTTTCTCCACCAAGACTACTTTTATGCATGGTGGCAACTGCTATTAAGCTCCTCTTTGATTAATAAAGATGTCACAATGTAACTGCAACATCATCAAATTGTTATACGTACTGCTGAAATAGATTATTACCACCATTTATTTTGGTAACAACTACAGACAAAAAAAAAGTTTTATAATCGTTCCTATTGATTATTTACCTCTTACTAATTCTATATGAAGCAAATTGCGTCTCTCCTGTTGTAGAGTTGTTAACTGTTGCCCTTGCCAACTGCAGAAAAATGATTTGATTTACACAATTGATACTTGTAGAGGAAATAAAACATAAAGACATACAAATATGCAACCTTAGGAATCGCTAGCGATTTGACAATAGCCGCTTCATTATCGCTGAAGACGTTGTGGAACATGACGATTCTGGGTTCCCGATTTAAAACCTCAACTCTAACAGGTTGAAGAAAGAGATAACTATTGTCATTATTTGTGAAATAACAGCTCAATTGACTCTCTGCTTTTGGAGTCTAAAATAAGAACAGAAGGTTAGTTACAATATCTTTTTTCAAATCTTCAAAATTTATAGTTTTCCATATTTTAAATTAAAAGAAAAAGTTTGCATTAATTGTGCTGCTTTTGAATTACAAATGTAACATAATTTTGAAAAATATTGATGAGTCTCTGTTTTAAGCTTGCGATAAATGTGGATACATAATAAGGATTTAATAGAATGTAAAGTTCTTGTTCTATATAATTAATAGTAAAGTAAAGTTTTTAATTTATTGTATTCATATTAATATCTTAGTTATTTATAAATAAATCGAATGTAATTACTGGAAATATTTAAAAACACATCATTTATCGTAAAATATGACACATGAGGAAGAAAATTAAAGAGTCTTGCATAAACAAAAGAAATATAAAATTAAATTTGTAAGTTGTAAAGGAACCAATATGCCCAAATGTTGAATGAAAAATGTTGTCTCGTGATGTCTCAATTTTAACATTAACTAACGTATATGCAAGACAAAAGTGAAGTGAATATATATATACACTACTGGCCATTAAAATTGCAGCACCAGGAAGAAAGGCAGATAACAAAATGATATTTAATGGACAAATATATTATACTAGAAATAACAAGTTATTAAATTTTCAAAAAATTTGGCTGGATAGATCCTGAGAAATCAGTACCCAGAACAACCACCTCTGGCAGTAATAACAGCAGTTATACGCCTAAGCATTGTCAAACAGAGATTGGATTGCATGTACAGGTACAGATGCCCACGCAGCTTCAACACGATGCCACAGTTCATCAACCATAGTGACTGGCGTTTGGAGACAAGCCAATCGCTCGGCAATCATTGACCAGACGCTTTCTATTGGTGAAAGATCTGGAGAACGTGCTGGCCAGGGCAACAGCTGAACATGATCCGTATCAAGGAAGGTCCGTACAATACCGGCAACATGCGGTCGGGCATTATCCTGCTGAAACGTAGGGATTCGCAGGGCTCGAATAAAGGGTAGAGCCATGGGTCGTAACACACCAGAAATGTAACGTGCACTGTTCAAAGCACCGTCATTGCGAACAAGAGGTGATCGAGACGTGTATCCAATGGCACCCCATACCATCACGCCAGGTGATGGGCCAGTATGACGATGACGAATGCACGCTGCCAGTGTGCGTTCACCACGATGCCGCCAAACACGGATGCGACCATCATGATGCTGTACACAGAACCTCGATTCATCTGAAAAGATGACGTCTCGCCATTCGTGCGCCCAGGTTCGTCGTTGATCACACCATTGAAGGCGCTCTTGTCTATGACGTAGCGTCAAGGGAAGCCGCAGACAAGGTCTCCGAGCTGAGAGTCCATGCTGCTGCAAACGTCGTTGAACTGTTCGTGCAGACACTTGTTGTCTTCCAAACGACCTCGTTTCTTGACTCACGGCTCGTGACGTGGTTGCACGATCCATTACGGCAATGCGGATAATATGCCTGTCTTCTCGGCTGCTAGTGATAGGTGGCCGTTGAGATCCCACACCACATTACCGTCCTGAACCCATCGATTCCATATTCTGCTAACAGTCATTGGATCTCGACCGACGCGAGCAGCAATACTGCGATAAGACAAGCCGAAATCTTGGTACTCTACAATTCGACCTTTATTAAAGTCAAAAACGTTCTGGTACGCATTTCTCCTTCTTACACGAGGCATCACAACAATTTTTCACCAGGCAACAACGTTCAATTGCAATTTGTGTATGAAGAACCGGCTGAACAATTTCCTCTATTAAACACAAAATAGGTGTCGCTACTGGCGCCTGCTTTGTCCGAATGCGCTGAAAAGCTAATCATTTGCATATCACAGCACCTTCTTCCTTTCGTATAAATTTCACGTCTGTAGCAGACACTTGTCTTCGTGTTTTATTTTTTTTGTATTTTAATCTGCGCTTTAATTTTTGTTTTTTGAATTAACAATAGTTTGAGTTCGAAAATAAATATAATCTCCAAATAATATGTAAAAGTTTAAATTAGTAAACTTAATTAGATAAGTAACCTTGATGTCTAATAGTAGAATCACGATCTTCTCAGCGAACGGTTCGATCCCAGTTACTTTTGAATGAATGAAGATGAATCTTACTATTTTGTCTTCTCTTTGTGTTGAGCTTGGTTTTTCCAATTTCTTCTTTTACGACTTGGGAATATGACGTGTAATCTATGAAAAGTCCCTCACAAATTCACTTATACATGCTTCAGAAATGCTTTCACCTGTTTTTATCTTTAGTAACTAGTGTCAAATAAAACATTTAAAAAAGTTTAAAACTTATATTTTTGTTTAATTGTTTTTCCATAAGCATTTATGCGAAATAAATATAATTTTATTGATAATAATTCTGATTTTTTAATCAAGAGGAATCTCCTGTTTTATTTTACAAAGAAGAAGATATTTCAAACTGTTTATACTTCCAAATTTATAATAGTTATACCATTACCACCACCTGCCACTATCTCATCATCTGAAACAGGTGGTGGTTAAAATAATGTATTTTAGACTATTTTTTTTAATTTTAAATGCCTGGTTTTGGTTGTAGTATATATTAGTGCATGAGAAAACAGATGTCCTATCACATCCCAACACTCCTTGGACCGCAAAATAAAAAACTACAAATTAACAATATATATATATATAATAAATAGAAATTAACACAACAGTAATTATACTATTTCAAACATTTCAGATATAACAAGTAATGTATAAAAAATATTTTTAAAGTCAATGCCAACTTAGGTCAACAAAGCAAATCAAATTTTTATAATTTACTTTCAATCAAATTTGAAATTGCCGGTTTTCGAAGCAAGGGTCGATACCATGACTCTAGTTTGTTTGTTTAGTTTGTTACTTCGATTACTTTTATCCTACAATGGGACTGGACCTGAAAACATGAAAATTGTAAGCCGACGCTGTATCAAATTTGCAATCATGAAACAAATTTTTTATTTCATTATGTTGCACAAAGTCCTCTATAAAAAACTTTTAATTAAAAAAAATTCACTTTATTTTTTAAATTAGAATAAATTTACTCTCTCACATGCATTCCTTCTATTTCTCCCTATAATTTATTTCAAATCCATTAGGTTGAATTTTCAATTGAAATAAAAATTCCTTTGCAAGATAAAAAAATAAATAAATTTAGGGAGGAATACAAAAATAGAATAATTAATGATGCCAATAGATGGCGGCACTACACAATCCCACTACTATGTATTTTCTAATAAAAAATTAAAGATAGTTAATTAAACTTAATGAATAAATAAATATATTTATAAAAAGTGTAATCCTTTAAAAGTTTAAAAAATGTATTTGAACTTGAGTGGCTGAATAATAAGTAATTTATTAACAATTGAAAATTTGAACAAGATATACTAAGTGAGAACTAATAGATGGAATTTGAAAAATATAGCAGAGTTGCAATAAAACCATTCAATTTTATTGAATCTTCAAAAAATTTAATCCAAGCAACTGTAAGACAACATTTTAAAAACCACTGGAAATATTTGAATTTTTATATAATTTTTTTATTTTCGCACAAGGAATGGTGACTGACCATAAATTTAAAAAGGAAATACAATGAAAAATAAAGTAAAATATAACATTTGATTGTTTTTCACTTTTAAAAAATAATATTTTTTATCAATAAATTTCTTTAATTTATAATCATGAATCAATAAATAGAATAATAAACAGGGATAGAGAAAGTGTTTTTTCAATGTCTTAAAATCCAGAGAATTACTTAAGAATTTCGACATGAGATTCTACTATGAAACTATAAAACTGCTTTACAGAACGCATAAATTATTCTGAATATGATAAAATAAATTTTATTTTTTTATAATTAACCAAATAAAATTATAATAGATTTTTTTCCTCCTCTCTAGAAATTTTTAAATATATCATAAATACTTTTTAATGGATCCAATTTAAATTAACTTTTCTTGATGACAACTTTTCATGAAAATTTTTATATTCAAACCAATGTGACTAGAAATTGTGGCAAAAATGTTTTAAATCAATATTAAAGTTTGGCATATTTACCCAAACGTATTGTATTATTTCCTTTTTAAATTATGCATAAAATATGATCACTATTTAAAATGTTAATTTTTGAGTATTTTGCTTATTAAGTTTTATAAAAAAGACAAATTGCTTATATTATTTTAATTTATATAACAAAAATAAGATAAATTGAATAATGTTGAATAATTTGTAACAAAAATAAAATTGTGAATAATGAGGTACGTTTTAAACAATTTTATAATCATGGCAGAAATGAAGAGAGTGTTTGATAATTTTCAAAATCTTTAATACGAGATTTTTAAATCTTATAATTCTCATATAAATCAACTATTGTAAGCAACATATATTTAATTTTAGAAAACTGCTTCAATTATTGAAAAAACAATAAATTATACATTTGCCTACTTTTAAATTGCATATGTTTATAATTAAATCAGTACTAAAGGAAATTATTTAGTGGAGTAAAATTTAATTTAAGGTATGCAATCATAAAAACCGGAAATTTAATTAATTTTCTTTTTTTTGTTTTAACAATAATCAAACTTTTATTAACAGAAGTAAAAACCATAATAATAATGTATGCAATTTATGTTTATAATTCTTCTTCAGCTCATTACTAAATATCTTTAAATTCATTCTTTTATACGCAAACAAAATTCAAGAATTATTTAATCACTTACAAT
Source organism: Latrodectus geometricus (assembly GCA_026290005.1). NCBI lineage: Eukaryota > Metazoa > Arthropoda > Arachnida > Araneae > Theridiidae > Latrodectus > Latrodectus geometricus. The sequence continues at coordinate 163,896 of JAPDSC010140003.1, forward strand.
TACAGATTTTCAGCCATGAATGAATTGTCTAAGGAAAATTTTTCGAATTAATTTAAAAGTAATCAAAATTTTTTAATTAAACGGTTGAACATATAGATTAGATGCAAATATATTTAAATAGTTAATTTAAAACTGTCATAAAATTGATTCTAGTTAAAATGCTTTCTTAACTTAACTTTATAGAATTATTGTATATAATATTTGTACACCCTAGGAAAATAGGAATAATTAATTTATGAGGAAGAAGAATATTTGTACTTTCATTGATTCTCCTCTGCATAATTTTTCGTAAGATTTTGTGATTTGTGGATCTAATTCATCTTTGACGTATATTATGGGTGGTGGGGTCACGAACTTTTCACCAATATTCTCTCCTTTGGCATTCTTCCTCGCTTCCTCTGCAGCAGCGAGATTTCGATAGTAAAAGAGGTTTCCATGCGCACGAGGATGATTTGGATCTGAAAATATACACTGAAGGATAAAGTATATATACATATATTTAAAGAATAAATAGTGAAAATGTGCTATATACAAACCTAATTCGATGAGACGTTCTGTTAATTCGGAAGCATAAGTGTAATTTTTTAGCTATAAAAAGGAAATATAGAATGATAGATATTATATTAATTTAAAAAAAAAGAAAAAAGTTTCTTCCTTTTTAAATGCATTAGTTCAAATAATAAGAAAGAAACTTCAAGTGTAAATAAATGTATTTGGAAAAGTTTCGTAAGAAAATTTGTTATTAATAAAATGTATGAATAAGTATTATGTAAAGAAAATCTTATTAAAATAAACATCGAAAAAATATAGGCCGGTGTAGAAAACAGTACCTACTGATTTATTGATAAAATTTAAATTCTGGTAACCCTGATTAAAACTTGGTTTTGTTTTAGTTTAGCGTTTGCGTAGTGACAGCGGCTCTTTTGGTACTGACATCATGTCACAAATCTTGGCGTCAAAAACTCACCAAAATATCAAGAGGTACTTGATAGTAAACTTTTAATTAAAAATTGTTTTGTCATAAGTAGAAAAGAAATATTTTTAATGAAAGGATAAGAACCATCGAAATTTGCAAGAATATTGTTTGGAATTAGAAAGTATATAAAGAATAAATCACTCCTTACTAACAATTAGCTTGTTAAAGTAATTAAAATAAACAAATTTCTACGTTCAAATAGCAAAGTCATTAGATTATTTTACAAAGAATTTTCCTGTAATATGGTTGCCTGAAATGCTTTATATACATTTTAAAGGAAGAAATGTTTTCTGTTATTGAAACGAGATTTTATCCATACAAATGAGTCACAGGAGAAAAAAGATATTTGAAGATAATAAGAAAGTGTGAAAAATACCAATAATATGACATAACGAAATAATAAGAATGTTTAAATTAGTTAATATTAAGACCTAATGAACAAATGAAGATTCACATATGGTTATGAAGATTTCAATCTGTTTGCAAAATATTTAAGAAAGGGATTCGCAATCACTACAGCAGAAATTGGGAAACTGCTTCATTGTAACTCATCCAAATGCAGTTTTACCAAAAATATATCAAAAATAAAATTCTTTGAAACACGAATCGCAACATCATCATGATGCTATAAAATGAAGTACTTATTTACCTTACAGTGTCAGAACTTGGAAACCAATTGTCAAATCACAGATGTGGTAATGATGGAATGCAATGTAAGCAATATCAACACATAAAGATATTGTGTTGATATCGATATATTTAATACACTACTGGACATTAAAATTGCTACACCAGGAAGAAATGCAGATAACAAAATGATATTTATTGGACAAACATATTATACTAGAAATAACAAGTTATTAAATTTTCAAAACATTTGGCTGGACAGATCCTGAGAAATCAGTACCCAGAACAACTACCTCTGGCAGTAATAACAGCAGTTATACGCCTGGGCATTGAGTCAGACAGAGATTGGATTGCATGTACAGGTACAGATGCCCATGCAGCTTCAACACGATGCCACAGTTCATCAACCGTAGTGACTGGCGTTTGGTGAGGAGCCAGTCGCTCGGCAACCATTGACCAGATGTTTTCTATTGGTGAAAGATCTGGAGAACGTGCTGGCCAGGGCAACAGCCGAACATGTTCCGTATCAAGGAAGGCCCGTACAATACCGGCAACATGCGGTAGGGCATTATACGTAGGGTTTCGCAGGGTTCGAATAAAGGGTAGAGCCACGGGTCGTAACACACCAGAAATGTAACGAGCGCTGTTCAAAGCACCGTCAATGCAAACAAGAGGTGACCGAGACGTGTATCCAATGGCACCCCATACCATCACGCCAGGTGATGGGCCAGTATGATGAGGACGAATGCACGCTGCCAGTGTGCGTTCACCACGATGCCACCAAACACGGATGCGACCATCATGATGATGTACACAGAACCTGGATTCATCTGAAAAGATGACGTCTCGCCATCGTGCGACCAGGTTCATTGTTGATCACACCATTGAAGGCACTCTTGTCTGTGACGCAGCGTCAAGGGAAGCCGCAGCCATAATCTTTGAGCTGAGAGTCCATGCTGCTGCAAACGTCGTCGAACTGTTCATGCAGACACTTGTTGTCTTCCAAATGACCCCGTTTCTTGACTCTCGGCTCGTGACGTGTTTGCACGATCCATTACGACCATGTGGATAATATGCCGGTCTTCTCGGCTTCTAGTGAAAGGTGGCCGTTGAGATCCCGCATGGCATTCCGTATTACCGTCCTGAACCCATCAATTCCATATTCTGCTAACAGTCATTGGATCTCGACCGACGTGAGCAGCAATACTGCGATGAGATAAACTGCAATCCCGGTACGCTACAATTCGACCTTTATCAAAGTCAGAAACGTGCTGGTACGCATTTCTCCTTCTAACACGAGGCATCACAACAACATTTCACCAGGCAACAACGTTCAAATGCAATTTGTGTATGAGGAACCGGCTGAACAATTTCCTCATTTAAACACAATGTAGGTGTCGCTACTGGCGCCTGCTTTGTCTGAATGCGCTGAAAAGCTAATAATTTGCATATCACAGCACCTTCTTCCTTTCGTATAAATTTCATGTCTGTAGCATGTCGCCTTCTTGGTGTAGCAATTTTAATGGCCAGTAGTGTACTTTTTTTATGAAAGAATAATTTATTTATGTAAGTACAAGATATATGAAAAGTATATTTGCCCATCTAAGTATGAGTTCCAAGCCAGTTATATATTTTGAAACACAAATAGGCATTGTTCTATCATCCGATTGTTATTGGAAATTACAGTTGTTGTTACAGGACTCCCCCATGAGAGAACTAGTGAGCGTAAAAGAGAGTTTAAAAAGCTTAGAAAGTCTTTGAAGAATCTAATGGGTATTTGAACTTTTCTTCAATTTCGTGTAAAAATTTGCTTAACCGCTGAAAACGAAACTTTTTTAATTTTAATGTCAGTAAATGTGGTGGATGAAATGCTGTTTACAGTTATTTTAGTTTTCATTTAGTTAGTGTTAAGGGTTAAAACGATCAAATATATTTTTCAGCTGAGTAAAGAAATTTATTGATTGAATGAAATCACCAAGTAGACGAAATATAGTTGTTACAACCAGTTACAACCAGAAACATAATTGGTGCATCATAAAAGAACAAAAGTTTTGGAATGTAAAATTATACATTAATGTTTTCAAAACCTCTCTTTGATAAAATGATTGAGAATACTTACAACATACGCTGAGAAGGCCATGTATTCAAGGATTTCATTTTCCGTTGGATTTTCAACTATTTCATTTTTCAGCTTGCACAGAGACTCTTTCATCCACAACAGCGCAGCTTTGAAATTGCGAATGTTGTACGCCTGTTTGCCCAGTTCAAAGGTATCACCAGCTGTTATGTAGAATATAAAATGCATGTGAAGTTTTAATTCAATATGTAGTTAATATAGGTAATTAAGTAAAAAAACAAATACATAAAAATTTTTCAAAGTCATTCCCTACTTTTGTCAACAAAGAAAGAATTGATTTTGGTTATAGTTCATTAGCCGTTTGTGAATCAAGGGTTGCCAGTAAAAGTGTTTATTTAGCTTATTATTGCTAAACTTATTATGATAATGTAAATAATCTTTTATTTATTTATTTTTAAATTAGGAAAAATTCTCTCATTTTCACTTACACACTTTCTATAACTCTTACTAATTTATTTTAAAACCACAAAGTTCAAAGGAAGTATAAAACTCATTTACAAGATAAGAAAAATAAATAAATTTAAGAAATGTTTAGATAGTAATTGTGTGTTGTGTTGATACCAAAGATAATACCACTACACAATAGATTATTTTTTCCCATGTAAAATTAAATAAATTAATTTAATTTAATTATAAAGAATTAATATTTGAAAAATTGTGCTAACATCAAACGTCATCTACAATTAAATTTTAAAAAATGTATTTGAACTTGGTTGGATGAATAAGAAGTATTTTATGAACAATTGAGAAGTTAAACAATATCTATGACAGCCTTCAGAATGAAAGGTAGTAAGTTTGATCCCAGTCACTATTGAAAACTGAGAGATGAAGGATGTGCTTCTGTCTTCTATGGTACACCTTCATGTTATATGCTTAAAGGTTTTCTTTCTTCCAGTGCTTCAATACGGCCAATTAACCATGAAAAACAACAATGAAAGGCATTTTACCAGATGGATATTAAGAATTGTCTTAGCCTGCTCTACAATATTGAATAATCTCGAATATCAATTCGAGAATCAGCCTTTCATCAACACTTTGCCAAATAGAATTGGCGCAGTTTTGGACCTTGTGCCACAAAACCCAACCAATCAAATATAATATTCACTGTTGGTGATCCAAAATGAGACTCCAAGAAAGATTAGAGATATACCTGCAAAATTTGGCAGATAACGCTGTACAAAAAGATCAAATGATTCAAATTATATCCTCTTGCTAAATGAAGATGGTGGCAAAATCGATATTTGGTTGGGCCACCATTGTTGGATATAGCCGCTGCTTTACTACTCGTCCTAGGATCAAAGAAGCTTTAGATATATCTCCTGGTTATAGCAGTCCATGCTATAACCAGGATATATATCTACAGTCTTCTACATATTGCTACAATTGAACAGCTGTAGCACCAGCAGTGGGTGGTGAATCTCAAACCAGCAATCATGGGCCTCGTGTTTTCGAGAAGCGATAAATCGGGAGAAGATGCAAGCAAAGGAAAGAATTCAGCCTGATGGTAAAAAAGAACTCTTGAACAATTTGCGTGTCTTATGTGTTCAAGTAATATTCTGTTAGAATACTGCTGATAGTAAACCATGAAAGTATAGGAGTACCATGAACTCTAACACATCAGAAATGTAGCGGTGGTTATTCAATGAACTCATAATGAGTACTAGAGGAATGTGGGAGTAAAATCTAACACTTCACCAAACCATGAAACTCGGTGCAAGACAATTGTGGTGATGCGTAGAACAGGACTCTTGTGTCAAGGTGTTTCAAATATCGAACCTGACTATCGTTTATGGAGGCAGGATTTTTCATTCAATATCGTTCCATTCTGTTGTCCATGTGCTTCGTTCATGGCACAATTTTCCTGTCATCAGGTGCTATAATGCAATGAGGTGAGTGCGATAAATCTCGTTGGTTTACCCTCCTGCATACAGGAATTATAAATCTGCATTAAAATTGCAGTTTCATGCAACACGATCATCGATTTCTCTGAAGAATAATTGCAATTCCTAAAAGCCACTATTCTTCTTTGATCGAACTCAGAATGTTGTTCAAAAGATTTTTGATGTCTTCTACGAAGCGTAACAAAATATCTTAAAAAAACACTTATGGAATTTCGAAATGGCAATATTTTTTTCCTTTACATAGTGTTTGCAGGTTGCACTACAGTCATCCAGGGTGCTCTCATGCACTACATTGTTCATGATTTGTTTATCCTATCTCCACAAATGCATGATGTAAATTTCACTTGATTTGGATGCTTCATGTAGAGTGTTGCAATTGGGTAGCCAGCAAGATAAGTGATAAGTTTATAGTTTTGGCCAAATTATTATATTTTAGTAAAAATTATAAAACACATACATTGTTGCAATCAGAAATAAATTCAACTTATGGAAATGTAAAATTTCATTTTATCCATTTACCTATTAGAAATTGTTAATTGCCGAAATTATTTCTGACAATGATGTTGTTGTTTATCCCCATGGTGCAGGAAAGCCCACACCAGGTGCAGAAGATCTGACATAGGGTAGTATGCATCGTCTTTTATGGAGAGGAACCACAAAGGCAGAAGACTAATTTGACCTCTGAACACACATGCCATAAGAACCCGTTTATAGGGTAGGCAACCATTCATACAAGGAAAGAACAAAGACAGAATAGAGAAAGACAGAAAATACATCCATGCCCGAAACGGGATTCGAACCCAAACCTCCCTATCCGCAGTCAGGCATGCTAACCACTAAACAGAGTACGCGGTGTGACAATGAGGTGATTTGCTTCTTAAATTATTGGGCCACATAATTCATATTATTGAATAGAAAATAATTGTAGGTTGCATAGTATTAAAATATATATAATGAATGATAATTTCAAGGCGAATTAAAAATATAAGTAATAGTTTATTTCCATACTCGTATTTAATGAAACTGTTGAAAAAGAAGAAGCAGTCAGATAGGAAGTAATTGTATTACAGTTACTTCTGACTATGTTTCACCTAATTTGTATTCACTGCTTGAAATAGGGATAGATGGTAAGTGGGTGCATTTCATATAAAAACTTTTAAGTGTAATACAAGCTTTATTGAAGTATTTGATTGAAGATACTATTGAAAAATGTTAATCATATAAATTATTTCCAGATATGTTTTTTCGGATTTATGCTAGTTATTTTCATTTAAAATTTAATAGAAGTGTAATAAATAGAGATAATTTAATAGAGATAATTTAATAGAAGTACTATGAAAGCAAGAAATGTTTTTATTTGTAACAATTATCAATATAAATTTCGAATCTTAAATCTGCAATTCTAAAAAAACGTTTTTAGAAATATATTATTTAAGAACGGAAGAAAGCAGAATTCAGAGACTTAAAATTATTAAGTGATTTTTCTAATTTAATGCAAGAAAAAATTGATGTCCTTGTACAAGCCTTGTGTAAAATATGCTATTCTAGTTATGGTATTGTTACAAATTTATAATCATTACTTGTATTTGTTTTAAAATATCTCAGTAAGGTTGGAAATACTTAGATTTTGGAGGAAAATTGAGTAATTTAGGCGTATTCTAAGTTAAAAACAGCATTTATAATAATTTGGCAAGATTCTTGGTGGCCTTTGGTGAAAAACAGATATTTCCTGAAAAATGCATCACCAAAACTCTAGGACGAATATTAAGCAAGATAGCCTAGAATTTTCCAGAAACATGGCAAAACTCTTAGATTTTACCGCCAAGTCAAGTATAAATACTCCCGCCTGGCATAGAAGGATTATTATTAGCGAAGACGATTAGTGTGAGCGTTGGTCCAGTGCATAGAAGCTGTTGTCTGCCTGAGGTATTTGGGACTTCTGTGATGGGAAGCTGTTTCCTGTTACTTTAGCTGATTTGGAGCTATGGAAATGTGATTTCTACTATTGGGATTTCCTATATCTCATTGAATTTGGTACGAATAAAAGACTTTTGAGTGATTGTTTCATCGATTCTTTATAACACGAACCCTGAAGAACGGTATGTTATTATGTTATTTTTTTAATAACAATACATTGAAAAATGTAGGGGATAAAACAGTTAAGTTGAAAAATAATTGATCAATGTATTTTAATTTGGCAATAAATGATGTATTATTATTGACTCAAAACATTGTCAATAATATCCTATTTTGAAATTCGAATTTCGTATTAGAATTTCAGATAATTTTGTGGCAATACCTGTCAGCTGAGAGGCAGGAGCATTGCCTTTCACATAACCACGGGCGACTGTTTCAGTGTCCATGAGGTAAATCTCTTGCAAGCGAATCAAAGCAGCTGCAGAACCTGTCAAGTCTTCAATAGTTGGGAAAATCAAGCCTTTAGGCAGTTTGGAATGTATCGCAGCTGAAATGTCAAATTGTATGTCAGTTAATACATGATTGACTGTAAATTATTTTCAAAATTAATTAAAAAAATTAATACAGTTCTCCAATTTATTTTATAGTTCCTTTATAAACTCTTAAAAGCACTTTTAATTTCTAGCTACTTTTTTATCTTATCTGTTTACAGGCACGAAAATAATTTAAATCAGTCTTAAGTCATTTTTATTGTTTATTTTTCTCTAAAATTTCTCGTTTTTGAAACCTTTATTAAA
>JAPDSC010140003.1:172650-184757 GCA_026290005.1 Latrodectus geometricus
CACACACACACACACACACACACACACACACACACACACACACACACACACACACACACACACACACACACACACACACACACACACACACACACACACACACACACACACACACACACACTTAAAATGGGAATAGTTATAAGAAATGTGATTAAAAGACAAAAAATTACAATAAAATCACATTATATATACATACATTGGATCCAAAATCATAACCAGATGCTAGAGAGCATCGTACATATTCTCGAGAGAGTAAAAAACACCCAGCGACAATAGTTAAATGTTAGATTGTAATGAAGTAAGAGAGACTTACTTTTGCTTTGCGGGCATGAGCAGATGTTCCACTGATCATTGTCTTCGTACTATATTGCTTGCTAGTACAAGGAGGTACTACAAATATAGATAGGTCTTTTTATATGCTGTTGTTTGTTTAATATTTGTGTAGTAATTGAAGTGTGTGTCTATTTAAAACTGGGTATTGCTTAATGATTCACAGACACACCCTACATATATATATATATATATATATATATATATATATATATATATATATATATATATATATATATGCATAAAGGACTTTTTTCATTCATAAAGCTACATTTGTAAGAAAAGTTTTTCTTTTAAGTGATGAGATTTCTTTTTGCTACGTCATTTTTAGTGAGGAAAAATTCATATTTTGAAAAGAGAAGTTCTTCTCTTCAATTCAGACAGGAATTCAAGAAGGATAAATTACAGGAATTTGTTTTCATATGTATTGCTATAATGACTAATATATCTACTGATTGCCAATAGAAATCATTTCGACTTACCTTGACTGGCAGAGTTATCAAGAAGATGAAACGCCTTTTCCCAATCAGTAGTTAAACGCTTCATCAGTAAAAATGCATTCAGGGGATTCGTCAGGTACGACTCAACATTCTTATTGGCTGCCTCATGTTCTTTCACGTAGCGGTCAGTAAGCCTACAAAATATAACTTTTATGTGCATGTTGTTCCTACAAGTAATTTATCCAGAAGCTATAGAGATATGCATTCCAGAAACCAATTTAAATTCTAGAAGAAATGGTGTACGCCTAGGTGATTCAGAATCACATAGCAATGCCGGATAGGATATGCATTCCTGACACATTAGCGGAAGTTAGAAAAGCATTGTTGCTTAGATTTTTTAAAGCTTCATTTCTCCATGAATACAGTGGTTGTAGAATGCCCAGTAAGAGATACAGAGAAAGGGGTTTGCGGTTGTGGTGACAAGAAATGTGAGGATGCAAAAGAAGATGTAAAACGTGTTTATTACGCATATCTTAACATATCGATATTTTTTATTATTCAATAATATTTAAATACATTGTTTTTAAATTAAAAAAAGGCGATGTTACGTTAAAGATGCTAATATCAAACATGTGGCTCTCAATATGATATTCTTCTCTTGATAATTTGAAGATGACGATATTATTTGCCCTACATAATTTACCGTCAAATATCAGCTGAATGTACTGTCACAATCAGGAATAAAAAATAGCAATTTGACTGAGCTGCTATGGGTTTCTTATAGCGATTCACATAGTCCATTTTAAGTTGTAGATTGTGGTACAATTAGCATACAAAAAATGACCATAAAGCAGCAACCAACCGAAGCTCTTTTTCAAGAAGAATTGATTTTTTAATTTCTTTCATTTATAAAAAAATCTAATTTTAAATTACTTAAAGGTCATCTTGTATAAAAAGAAAAATGATCACTTTTTATTAACATTTATATAATGTCCATTGATTTAGTATTACTATAAATATCTCATTGTTGAACCAGCATGTTTTCCTGTACGTAGCCATGATTATGACCATGATTGTATAGCCAACCAAAAAGTTGTACATTTCTTATATTTCTCTTAGTATAAATTATTTATCTAGTTATATTACGAAGTTATTCATAAAACCCCCATTGTAATATTTTCTTCAAAATTTTATATTCTCGTTGAAAATTATTATTATGATTAGATCGAAAAGTATATTCGAGCTTTTAGTGACAGTGTATTGACGTTTTTACTAACATTTCAACATGCAAAATTATTTCAGTGCTAGTATTTAAACTTTTTGATAATATTATTTGCTTACTCTATTAAAGAAAAATTATTACAAAGTCGCTCTTTCAGTTTTTCTCGTTGACTTTAGGGAATAAAATATTTAAGAGTTTTCTTTTGTTGTATAATGCATTGAAAAGAATCCATTTCTAGTTATATGTAAAGATAACTCAGCGATGGTGAATAATATATTTTATTCACTACAACAATCATGGAAATATTTTAAGAACGATTTTTCCCCCACCTCAAAGTAATTAAAATCGTTACGTAAAAATTTAAAAGTAATTAAGTTCATTGTAATTTTATCTTCATAAGAATAAAAATCTTGCTTTTCCACAAAAACTTATTATTTCATAGTTTAAAAAACCCATGTGCTGTAAACTAAACAATAATTTTTAAAATTTTATTTTTAATTAAGAAAATTAAATTTTTTAAATGAATTTTTACTTAAAATCTCATATTCTAATCATGGACTCAGATGAAATTTTATTTTATAATTCATTAAGAAAATTTCACATAGTCTATAGCTGCCCATGAAGCTATAAATATAATTTTTTGAAAAATCATTAAATAACATTTTAAAAAGTCATAGAATTTAATGAATCAGAACAAAATTACACTTGAGTTAATTGAATCTAAATATTAAAATTATTCACTTCAGTTTTAATCTTTAGGGAAGGAATTTTTCATGAGCTTGTTTTTTCCAATATCTCCAGTAAAAATATTCTTTAAATTATTTCTTTCTTAAATGTGCTATAGTGGAAATCTTATTTATAAAATTTGCACAGTTTATATTTTTTACACGAAAAATTAATTGCTAAATTCCTTTAAATTTTCATCCTATACTTTTGGTAATTTATTTTTACATGTATTTTATGTATTTCTAAAGTGAAGTGATTAAAAAAATATTGTTTCAAAATATTATGATGAAAAAATTACTGAAATTTAATACAAGGGCAGAAACAAACAAAAATGTATTAAAATCTAGATTATAAATAGATTTTGTTGTTGAACAGACTCTCAAACCATATATATATATATATATATATATATATATATATATATATATATATATTGTACCATTTAATCTTCTTCAGTCTCTCTTCTTCTGTTCTTAAGTAGTTTTCTAAAATATTAATAATTTCCTTTTCAGTGTCCAAAAGCTTTTCTAACTCAGCGATTGCAGTGAAGAACTCGGTTTTTGCACAATGAAGCAGCGCTAAAACTACAAGTGAAGCTGAAATGACGTGGTACCAACTCATCGTTCAAAAACCTAAAGAAAAATTTAAAATAAGTATTTGTCATTTAAAATCGTAATTTCTAGATAAATTTTATTAATTTTATAAAATAATAATAATCAAGGACTTTTACTGTATGATAAAAAGAAAATTGATATGAAATTTAGTTTACGATAAGACAATATGAATAAAGTAATATTTGTCTGTGAAAGTCAATCAAAATCTGGTTTCACAGTTTGAGAAAAAAATCCTTCTAAGCCTAGATTTTAATGGATTAAATCAAACTAAATCTAAATTAAATGAGAAATAACCTGACATTAAATTACATAATAGTTTTACTTAAACTCAGAAATTCCATATAAAATTATTTTTTGGATACAATCACATTTATTATTTAAATATTTCAAAAGAGAGATTTTCGAATAATTATCGTCTACGTTACCGCTCACCCTACCTTGTGGCCAACGTGTCTCAATGTGGGTGGAGAGTTTCTGGGTTCGAATCCTGGTTCGGGCATCTATGTACTTTCGCTCTCTCCTATCTTAGTCCTTTGTTTGTATAAATGGGTTTTGAATGGTTGCCTATCCTATAAAGGGGTACCTATGGCATGCCTGTACTGAAGAGAAATTGGACTCCACATAAAATTACGATACAGTTGTAAAAGTGGAGCAGAGCACCGCATATTGACCACCGTTCATTTATAATTAGAGATTTATAGCTTTAACTTTATCATCTGATTTTGCATTCTCTTTTGAAGTATTTTTTATCACAAGGATGACACACAGAATTTAGAATGGACAGGAACAACATTGCAAGACAACTAACAAAATCTATTTGCTTGCTCTTTAAGAAAGAAATATTCTCAACACGAAATTTATTTTTCAAATTCTATCTTTAAAATGTCTGTAATCCACTCTTTTGTAATAAATACATTATAAAATTAAGTTATTTAAAAGGTGTAATGTTTGAAAGTGAATAAACAAATATTCAAAAATTGTAATTGATTAAAAGAATTTTGTCTAGATCATTTCTAGTGTACAAATACAATAGCAATATGAGTTAAATTTATATTGTCACATACACCAACCATTTTCCATTTTAATAATGCTATTTAATTTATATAATAAATAAACCTTATATAAAGGAAATTCTCAGTATGCATATGTTTTCTTTTTTATAATTGTGTTCTCTGTTATATTATTTAATATTGCAATACATTTTTACTTTATTTAAAACAGCAAAAGTATAATTCAAAATTTATATATTATCCCATTAACTAATATTAATTAATTAGTTAACCATGAACTAATATTTTAATTTGCATAGAAATATCAAGTTATTAATCAAAATTATTCTCTAAATAAAAAGGAATAAAATCATTTGTTAATTTGCTTCGAATTTGATTTCCTTTTCAAATATTTCACATAAATAATTAACAATAGAATTAAGCAAGAATACAAAAAAAAGCTAATTATGAAATCAATTTTATAATTTTCTGCAATAGAATTCTATAGATTCAATTTTTAGTCTACCCCCCCTTATATCTTGCTTCAGATTTTATTAAAAAAATATGCAGGTCAGTGCAGTTTTTTTTGTCTAATAAATTTGGTTTTACCTTTTTTATTTAATTATAAATGATAATTTAAAAATTGTTATCAGTTTATCCTGTTAAGTTTCTGGGCGAAGTAATAGCCATTTGGTATCTATTAAAGCGAAAGTTATTTTTCAATTTTTTTCATGACATATAAAACCAAATATATTTCAAGTGCTTTATCCCAAGAAGCGCATAAAAAAGCGCTTAAACATGATGAGAAAAATCTATGAATTTTTTTACATGACTCATGTTAAGTTGTGCATTTATTTATTCCATTTTAAGACAAATCAGCTTCCGAATCTAGCTCCATAATAAATTTTGTTCTCTAAGGTAAAATTCGGATTTCCCGCTTTATAATAAAAAATACCAAACTCAAAACACATATCAAGAGTTTTTACTTATTATAGGTATTCCACACTAATACTCAAACAATTGTTATAAAAGTGGAATAAATATTAACGCATATTTAAGTTAATTGTAAAATTATATCAATAAAAACACATTCAAGACTCAATAAAAAACTGTCAAATTAATCCAATATGAATCAAATCACCAATCAATTAATAAAAACTTATTTTAAAGTTTATTTTTGAAACTTGCAATAAAATTTGAAGAAATATAATTTTTTACTCAAAAATATTTAGAAGATTTTGTGATATCTTATCGTGTATTTTGGCGTAAAGGAAAACACAAAACATAAAAAGAACGCAATAAAACATATAGGACGTATAATAAAGCTTATAAAATATTATACATTTACCTGAAAAGTATGATAAATCCAATTATTTAAAAGGACTGTTCTGCATCTTTTGCCTTTAGTTAAGGAAAATAGTCATATTTTTCTTTTTACATTGAAAAGGAACATTAAAATCAACAAATCTAATAACACGGTATCAAATTGTAAAGAGAAGCAGGTGATCGTCGTAAAATAATTTTATGATCCTTTTCTGCCCCAATAATCAAATGGTTTGTAATAAAAAGTTTTTAAAATTACAGTACAAAGGTAGAATAGAATACCTAAGTTCACTTAAAAAATCTAAGAATTAATTCATAGGCAGATTAAAATAAAGATTAATTAAATTTTTAACTAAGCACATTCCTTTTATAAAGTTTAACTGTCACAATTTAGCTTTAATATTCAATCTATATCTATTTTTTATAATATTGACATTGATGTTATTTCTAACATATGCATATTTTTATACTATTTAAATTAGTAATAATTTTCTGTGCTAAAGAAGGGATACATTTTCCTGAATTTATTTGAAGAATACCGTGTTCCTAATTCCTAGGCTATTGGTCCCGAGTTCGAATCCCGATTAGGCCATGGATGTTTCTTTTTCACTGTGTTTCATTGTCATGAATGTTCCTTTCTTTTGAGATGACGAATGAGTCTGGCACACCCTATAATCGGGTTGTAGTCAACGCTATTCGCTTTCATGACTTGATTCACCGGGTAACGACAAATGTGTGTAGAAGGCCTTATTATGCCAACGGTTTAGTATTTGCCGCTAGAAAAAAAAAAGACGTTCATTTAATTTTGAATAACGTGTTTAACGCGGTATTTTTTCTATGTCAGTTTTGGTCTGAAATAGGATTTTTCTCTCTTTTTTTTGAAATAGGACGCATTATTCTTTGATGAAATGAATTATCCTTGTTTCATATTTCTAATTTACTATAAGAATCAAATGTATACAGACATTCAGTGACAATACCTTAAACTACTTTGTCTTAAACACACACAAAAAATTATATTTAAAGATAAAGGCTAATTGATAGTGTTATAAGACATGAAGAATTCCTTTGGTAAAGCAAAATTTTTTCATCTATTAGATAAAATTTAAAAATGTTACTGAATGTGCATTCTGTCATAACAATAACTAATAATTTTAAAGACTATCTTCTTTTCTTAAGTCCAAAAGTATCAATTAAAACGTTTTTACGAAATTAAGTAAATAATGTAATTAAAAGTATTTTCTGTAATATCTAACGAAATATAATATTTATGAAACATTTTTATTACATGTAAAAGTGTCTGTATGATAATATGAATGTATATATATATATATATATATATATATATATATATATATATATATATCATCATCATCATACAGAGAATTTATTATAAGAAAAAGTTCCATGATCATGTATATGTAATTAAATTTAAACAAGTATAATTTTCTTATCACACACAAAAAATTAGAATCATAATCAACTGTTCCATGATCATTGTATAAGTAACAAATAAAGCAAAATTCCTTAATATGTAGAAGAGGAACAGAATCATATTAATTTTTTATACTTTTAATAACTTTTGAAGGATTTTTCCATGTGCTTAATATTGTATTTCTTGATTGACCTAAAATTATAATTAAAAATTAATTTACATTATTGTAATTGCCATTTTAATTAAATAAAAATATTATGATTTCACTGCCTAGTTAGTTTCAAGGATGAAATATACATACATACACACAGATATATATTAAGTCTTATAATGGGAAAAACAACAGAATTTAAGTGAATTACATGAAGTAGAACTTTTTTGAGATAGATAGTATCCTAAGTTGAATAGATTCCTAAATAATAGTAGGTTTCACTATATTCGGCTGGAAACGAAGAAGTCACATAGCTTTAAAATATTTTCAACTCTGTTAAGAACTTTATATAATGTTTAAAATGACATTAAAAATGGGTTCCACTATTATAAGTTTCAATGGAGATGAAACAATAATATTGTTAAAAGATAACAAAAAATGTTATTCACATTAATATAATTAGAATTAGTTGATTTATATCATGAAATAATAAAGTTGATATCTGTAATGTGTGGTAAAATGATGATTTGTGCATACTTTTTAATAAAAAGCATCTAGAAATTAATGAAGCGAATGCTATACATTTTCTCTGGAATATTTCACTTAATATTAGCTCTTACAGATAATTCCTAGAATAGTCGAAAGTATTTGTAGAAGTACTGTAACGTAATCATTATATTGGAGAATATATTTTAAAAATAACATTTTCAGTAAATAATTTATTTTTATTTTATTTTTAAAAATAATACATTATTTTAATGTATTATTTTTAAAAATAAAATGAAAATAACCAGATAAGAGACTTTTGTGATTGATAACACATTTGCTTGGCTTCCATGGTTGCGCTTTCGTCCATGATCATTTGATTACAAAATCCAACTACGGCGTTAGATTGAAATGGCATGTCGAAATTGGATCGCAGATGACAGCTTCTCTGGGGTGATTGATCTAAGTTCATGCTATAATTTTAGAAGAACATTGCATACTAAATACTCACATTAATTTTAATATAAGTTGGTTATTTCTTGAGTTACAGTAAAATGTTTGAAATTTTATAGTTCTGCGAACATTTAAATCTCGTGCTTGGGTGTGTATAAAAGGAAAAGGAACATACCCCCTTTACAAACTTTTCCTCCATGGGAAATACTTTTTTATGTGATATTTGTCATTTTTTTGCACTCAAGGACTTCATGCATAGTCTTATGTACGTTCTTTAGTTTAGGTGAAGGTTTATATTTGATATAAACCCAGCAATACATTTTCATAGTCCATTCAGAAATCAAAACAGACTGGAATAGCTGTAAAGGTATTTTCTAAGTTAAATATTTAAAATTTAATTTAAATATTTTTTTATTTTTAACTTAATTTAATTATTTTTTATTAATTTGAATTTAACTATTTCATTAATTTCAATTTAAAAATGGATGTTTATTAAATATAGCCACATGTTTGAATACCATAATCATGCAAACTCCTAAGATTGATGCTTGGGTGTGTTAAGAGAAGCAGAGCCCTTTCCACAATTTTTGGCCGTGGGAAATGCTTTTTTGAGAAACAACTTTCTGTACATTAATAAAAGCCACTTACCAGGTTTTATGCACGTATTTATTAAGTTTACATTTAAGAGGAGTTTATATTTAACACATTCATTTACGTAAAAATAAATTAGCATTTTGCTCGCATAAGATAAACTAAATATAATGGTGCTTTTCTTCAAAATTTATTTTTAATAATGAAATAGCAACCTGGAATGCAATAAATTTATAATAATGAAATAGCTATCTGGAATATAATAAATTATCTAATTGAATACTTTTTATATTAATTGCATCTATGAATTATAATATTGATAAACTATTTATAGAGTTGTAGGAAATAGTTTAAAATTCATGGTCGCGCAAATTTCTGCATCCAATGTGGCATAAGAAAAACAAGACGTAAAAGATTTAATTACTCTACTCGTTTACTTTTATTATAAAATAAATGCTTGGAATATCTTTAGTGATGATTTATACTAAATGCATCCATTAATTTTAATATCAGATGAATATTTTTTGAGTTATAACCAAATGTTAGAATTTTGTAGTTTCGCAAATTTATTCAGTTCTGTGATTGAATGTGTATAAAGATAAAAAGAAACACTCACTTTGCAGAATTTCTATTCACTAGAAATTATTGTTTTGTCATAAATGTCTTTTTTATATCAGGAAAGGCTACATAATTTTGTAAGTGCTTTAAATACTTAAATATTAAATAATTTTATATAGAATTTTTATAATTAAATTTCTGTGTTCCAGTTTTGAAGAAAAATTAATTTTCTGCTTTCCTTTCAATGAAAAGAACAATGCAATGAAGGGATAATTTATTTTAGTCTCTTTCTAATATATTTTTTAATGGCGGAAAGTACAATGAAGGATAAAATGCTCAAGACACAATCGGATTCCACTTACAAATAACATTTTTATAGTATTATCTCTCATAACAATTGATTATTTGAGACTCTAATATTTAATTTTAATTGTCTCTGTCATAGAAAAATGCTATTAGATTAAGAACGTTAGTTTTTTTTTATATAGGTGGATATTTGTAGCTTTAATTTCTTGGTAGAGCGTAAGATAATTAGACATTTTTGTCAGTTTTTGAATTACTCATAAAATTTATTTGAAGATGAATTTTAATAGTAAAATTTTCTGTATGACAAAAGTAAAATATCGTACTCATTTCAAACCAACAGAACTTTTGTTCTTTCGCACTATTTTCCTGGAATTTAATTTTAAAGTATTTCATTAATTCAAAAACAAGAAATGCAATGTTTTATACCGAACTAAAAATAGTTTACTCCTTCATTGCTGTTGAAATGTAAAATTTCGAGGAATTTTTTTTAATAAATACATTGTTTAATATTATCTGATTTTAAACCTACCTTTAAAAATTACTTTATTCGAAATGAAACACCATTTTTTTACAATATTTTATCAGACTAATATTTGTGTTTGTAAATGTAGAAAAAGCTTGAGAAGTTGATTCATTGCGGAAGATTTCAATTCTTGGCTCTTAAAAATATTCCAAATTTATTAATTCCAAAATTACAGGAAATAAATTAATGATCATTTTTTTACACAATTATTTATTTTTCGTATGTATAAAGTATTTTCTTTTACTGAAAGTTATGGAATTAAAATGATGCACACTTGTGAGAAAATTTCATTTATTTTATTGAATATAAATTTTATGTCGATGATATCATTCTGATGGATCCAGGCTGCATGTTCTTCTGAATTCATTCCCAGCTTCATGAATCCATTTATTTCCAACTGTAAATGAAAAAGATTCTTTTGCCGTTACCCTGTATTTATATTTACGAAGAATTTAAATCTATGAGGTTGCTTTAAAGAGTTTAATATAATTGTAAAAATATTGCACTTAGAAAACTAAAATAGTAGAAACTTTCCATGATTTATTTATATTAATTATGTAGAATAATTAATTGAATATACACTGATAATAGCAGTGCAAACGAGTCCCGGACTGCAACTTTAAGTTAACGGGTTTGAAATACTCGACCATCACCAAGCGCCTTGTAATTTTGAACCACAGTCAGATGACGAGGCTACACCTGAACTAGTATCCTCCACTACACATTCACGCGACACCATCGGAAAGATTTTGGAAGTCTCAGATTTACATATATATGTAGCCAACCCACGGAGCTCCAGTAACCCAATGAGGGAGAATGTGTTCCCTCTCCCAACCACTGCCCCCAGAAAATAATGCCTCACTTTGCTGATCATCATGGGAAGCTACTGAGCCACTGCTGTTCACAGAATATAATTGCAAATCAACTCCATGAGAGATCTGAATGTTGACAGCTTTTACATCTAGTTTGAGCAGAAGTTTAAAAATTGCCCCTAATCCTGCCCCACTTACCATTCATTTCCTACTAGTGCAATGATCAGAGAAGTTTAATATAGCCTATTTCTTTTAAATAAAAAGTCAAACAGAAGGGAATTAATAAAAGCGTATAATTTCCAATAAGAAGAGCTAAAGAATGTAATCTTTAAACTCATAAACTCATATATCAGAAGAAAAAAAATGAATTTTAATATATTTGAGTTAATTTGTTGGGATAAAATTTACAAATATTCAATAATATCATTTGATTTAGTATATTTGTATTATAAGGAAAAATATAATAAAAGCACGAGATAAAAAAACTAAATAAATAAATATCTTATTGGCATAGCTCAGAAAGCAAACTCATATCTTATCATTATTGTATTATACATACTTGTTTCCTTCATATTTATTTTATGGTTAATAGTTCCATTTGTTTGTATCTTTGAAATAAAAAGCACTAAAATTTAGTTTTTGAACATATGTAATTTGACTCCTAACTAAAAGGAATCACAGGAGACCAATTTTTCTTTTGCGTACCAAAGTCTGGAATCACATGACAAAGAGACGGTCTCCAAAAATAACTCACCAAAAGTAACTTTTGACTTTAACACTTTTATTGGAACCAATATTAAATTATCAAATCAATTTTTTCAATTTCTCTGGAATCTGACTCCACTAAATTTGTGTGAAATTATGCAACTTATACAACCACACCTTTTAAAAAGAAACAGATATGTGGTTTTTTAGCTTCCATTATATTTTTCTAATTTGTTGTTAGTAATCTAATTGTATTCGTGAAATAAATCTTGAATTAAAATATGTGGTCAAATATGCTCAAACTTATGATGCAAGGTCTGCACCACTGTGGATTCCAGGGAAATGAAACAGCTGATTCCCTGGCGAGGCACGTAACCAAAAGTTTGCAAGTACCAGATACACACACACACACACACACACACACACACACACACATATATATA
>JAPDSC010140003.1:200979-215316 GCA_026290005.1 Latrodectus geometricus
TATATATATATATATATATATATATATATATATATATATATATTCATAGGATACTAATGAGCCCTACTGCTTAAGTGTATCTAAGAGTGTTAAATTTATAGTGAAAATTATTAAGTGAATAATATGCGTTTTCTTATCAAGAATGGAGTAAGGCCACTTTCAAAATCAGCAACTACATTCATTATAAAACTTGAAGGTGTCCAAGTCCTTTCAACATAATTAATATGCTTCAAATTGAAAAAAAAACTACTGAATTTATTTTATGCATATTTAAAACACTTCGGAAACATAATTTATGTGATTCAAAAAAATTTTTAACTACATGATTACAAACATTAATTCATTACAAAACAATGTACTACTCATCTACATTTGTCAGTATTTTATAACTTTGTTTGTCTGTGAGAACTCTATTGGTTTGCTCACCTTAGACTAATGGCATTCATGCCAAGGCCTGGCGTAGGATTAAAAAAAAAAATCTATTTTGTGAGCGTGAAAGGGATCTGAAGAAATCATGATGTTCCGGTGATATATCGTAATAGGTAAATTATGTCCTTGAATTTTTCTGTTTTGCCTGATATTTTCGTACAGTTGTGTTAATACAATATATTCTAAATTTCTTTGTCCACACCGATTTGACAATAAATTCAAGACTTTAAAATTCTTATAAAAAATTGTATACAGTTCATTTCTGACAAAACACATATAACATATTTTTAACTAATTTATTGATTTTCCATTAGAATTCTTTACAGATTTAAAAATTGCGTCTTCTAATAATTTTGTTGGTGCAAAATCTTCTTGTCTCATTTCCTTTACAAAAAAATTATTTCGGTTTCAACACGTTTTAATAATCTTGAACGAATGGAAAATTTCTTTAATAAAATTTCTACCATTCCAAAATTTTTTATCATTTGGTAAAAATGGATGTCCTGATATTAAAAACTTGTGATCTATGATTTCCACATTACTTTTCCAAAGATTGGGCAGTTTTTAACCACATTAAAGCTACTTTAATGTTTCTATTTTGCACTGCGCACATGTCCCTGTAAGTTGTCAATCAATTCTTAAATTTTAACATTTCTAGAATGTATGAAATAATTTCTTGAGCACCTCTGAAATCAATAGTTTAATCCCAAAAGCACATGTAAGCAATATCGTCATAAAAATTGTGAATACCCAAATTTTGTAAATACATATTGCGTTTTTAATATGCTTTTGAGATAGTTAACTTGGGATACCTTCATCCCAAATCACCTTCATTAATAAACTTCATCACTGCTTTCCGACATTATCGATAGTAAATATCTAAATTTAAATACAAATGGAGTCAGGCCACTTTCAAACTATATGGTTAAACTATTGAACTATCTCTGAAAACTTATGTGTCAAGAATTATCGTATTTACTTGAAATATAAGTAACATGAAATGCTTTATTAAAAAATAACATGAAGTAACCAAGGCAACCAAGAAAAATTGAAAAATGGAGTAACGCCACTTTGAAAATAAGCGGTTCTTATATATATATATTATTACATATATATATACATATTATATACATACATACATACATACATATATATATATATATATATATATATATATATATATATATATAATTCATAATAAAAGTTTAAAAACGGGTACCCTTTGATTTTTTTGGCGAAATTTTTAACTCCAAGATTGGCGCCAAGATGCTAGTTACAAAATGGCACCTCTATACAAAAGACAAACTAATATCAGAACCAAGGTTACCTGAAATTAAATTTTATCACCAAAATTTATCATCAAATATTTTACCAAACCGAGGGGTACTCGTTTCTTCACTGAACTTTAATTTCTTTTTATCATATTAATGAATTCCTTTTTGTGTACAACTTATAATTTAATTATAATTTTCTGCAAATTTGAAATTATTATATCAATATTATATTAAAGATAACATAGTTTAACTAATTTCTCTATACTTATTTTATAAATATAAATAGAAAGGAATTACCCCTATTATTATGTTTTATTATTAAGCTATTCACAGTTTCAAGGTCTGCTGTCAAACGTTTCACCAGGAGATAGGCATTAGTTGGATTCGTGATGAATTTTTCCACATCGTCTGATGCTGCTTCGTGTAATTTTGCAAACTGTGAGCTCAGCCTTTAATATGCAACAAAATAATTTATTGGATTTACAATTTCATGTAAGGATTGCCATTTTAGTTTATTCACAAAAATCTTTTTTAAATTTGTAATAATATACCATAATTTATATCGATAGTATCCAAATAAATTTATTATCATATATTACTATAATGTGTAATACATAAATATGCTTAAAAACCGAGGAACATGCAAATATATTTAGTGTATAGGAAATTATTTCATAATTCGAATTGATTTACTTATCCTAAATGTTCAGATAAAATTCACTATACATAAATGGTGAAAATTTTCAAATAGAGAAACTTGTTTTATGAAATTTATAAATGACAATGAAAGATGTTGTACAGTTAATATGAAAATCTGAATAAAAATAATATTCAATGAATTTATATTTATTTAAAGTACATAGGAAATATTAGATGTAAGAGCAAAAATACAAAAATACATTATCAGAAGATTTGATTTTAAGATTTTCGTGAAATAAAAATATTTTATATTTACGATATGTAAAAAAATGTTTTGTAATTTCAAATTTCCATGTACCTATGGTACACACACACACACATATATATATAATGTACGTATACCTACATATATTGAGGTAATTGAAGAAAACACCTTTAAAAGTGTCTTTTTGAATGAGCTTCGTAAGAATTATTTATTAGATTTTTTTGCATGTTGAAATGCATATATTTTTTTTATGTAGTTGCTTTATTGAAGTTCTAAAAACCTGTAATTTTTTTTGAAAGCTTAAAATATTATATTTCTCAGATTTTCAAACAGACTATAGAGTAGAAGATCTTTCAGCTGGAGCAGGAATGTTCGAAACTTCCCAACTTTTTAGCATTTCTAGAATTATGATGTCTAAGGTCATGGCAGTGAGTACGCACAACGAGGCAAACAGTGGACGGAAAAAAGAAGTAGAGTAGAAGAGACCGATTGTTATTGAAGCGAATTATAATGTTTAAATAGCAACCAACTGTGCCACAAGTAGCAGCAATACACAATCAGCATCTGAATCAACCTGCGTCAATGGTTACAGTTAGACAAACATAATGTTTACTGCAACCCACTTGCCACAGAAGTTGATGACAAAAGTCTTATATATTGGTGTCACACGTACAAAATCTAGTCGATTGCTAAGAAAGTATTATGGTCTGATGAATCATCATTTGCAATTTTCCTTACAACTAGAAGCGAAATGCACGTATATATTTAAATATAAAAGTATGTATTAATGCATTTAAAATATTATAATTTCATCTCACAACTAGGAGATATTTAAGATTGTCTTTTTCAAACTGTCAATTGTTGGCAGCCATATGAAGCTTTTCTGCTGAACCAATCTTAACAGGAAGAATCACTGGAAAGTATCATAACATCCTATGAATCAAAACTTGATTCTTGCACGTATTCATGCAGAGAGGATTGTCCACTATTAACTGCTTGATGAACATAAGAAGATATTAGTTGAACCGTTAGGGTCTATTTCAAAGCTTCAAATATGGAAGCTTGTGAACCAAATCAAGGAGGCAAGAGTACCACGTTACACTACCACAAACCCGTTTATAGGGTGGGCCACATTCATCCATCATCTCAGAAGAAGAAAGGACAAAGATACAGAAAGAGAAAGGCAAAGTGTCTGTGGATGCCCAAACTGAGATTCAAGCCCGCGATCAAGAGCACAGGAGTCAGGAACGCTAACTACTCAGCCATTGATCGGCCTCATATTCAACATCAACGTAAAATAACTTCAATAAAAATTAAAGATTTCTCACAAATATTCTAGTCAAAAAATATATTGAAAGATTAAAAAGTAGCTTTGAAGCCAACTGAAATAATTATTAATATATTGAATTAAAAACATCTGAACTGATTATACGATTCAAATTAAAATATAATGCATAATGATAATGCCTGTAGTTTGATCTTAATAATCGCATTTACATTATATATTTTAATATAACACAGTATCAAAATTATGTTTTTAATTTCTGTCACATTGAATTTAAAACTTAACAAACAGTAATTTGCAAAACACTGCAATTTCAAACCAGATTTAATGATAAAAAGTTATATGGCTTATAAAAGATTTTTTTATATAGTTCTTGTGGAAATTATAAGAGGCTAATTCTTAAATTATTTTTCTTTAGAAGCACATTTGATGATCTTAAATTTCTTATACCATTTGATTTTTTCAAGTCTTTCCTCTTCCTGTATTAAGTACTGCTCTAAGCTCCTCACAACTTCTCCCTCTGTTCGTAAAAGCCTTGATAATCTGGCTGTTGATGTAAAAAAATCGGACTTTGCTTCCCGAAGAAGGAGAGATGCGAGTACACAAAGGGTGACAAGTTGCTTATGACAATCAAACATAATTTAGAGAACCTGAAAAACTAAGAGATATTATGAAATTTTATAGTTACACGAATTGCAAAACATGCATCATAAGACAATAGCATCCTGTTTATTAAAATCAAATGGTCAAAGTCTTATCTGAAATATTTTCTTCAATAACATACACTAAATAAATGGCAAATGTATTGGGAAAAAGCAGAAAAAAGACGATGGACACTTAACATTCTTATTTCTAATGTATTATTATAAATTTATTTGTATTTATCTTTAAATATATCAGACAGATCGGAGATACTCAGTTTTGGTAAAAATTGTGCAATTCCGATGTATTCTATGTTAAAAACAGCATTTTGAAAGATTTGGCGACCACTTGACTTGGCTAAAAGTAGATATTTTTGGAAAAATCTATCACCGTAGCTCTAGGACCAATGCTAAGAGAGATATCCTAGAAACTTCCAAAAGCTTATCGAAATTTGTAGATTTCATGCCTAGTGAGGTATAAATAACACCGCCCGACATAGGGAGTTAGAGTGTGAAGATGATCAGCCTTGAATGTTAGTCTAGAGCATAAAAGCTGTTGACTGTCTGAGGCATTTCAGACTTCTGTAATTGGAAGCTGTTTTTCCTGCTGTACTAGCTAATTTGAAGCTTTGTAATTGCGACTTTTATTGTTGGAATTTTCTGTAACTTGACGAATAAAAGTTTTGTGATTTTCAACTAACTGTTTAATCGACTCTAAATAGAAACAAGCCCCGAAGTGTGGTTCAGTATCTACTAATTATTTTATTCTTAATCATTATCTCAATTATTTAATTTTTGGTCATGGTCTATGAGCCTCATATTATGTTCATATGATAAATAAGGTTCACCAATACACTGCATGTTCGATTGCCCCGTTACAGCCAATAACCACATAAGATCTCTAACAGACATCTCTTTTATCCAACATCATCAGTATTGGATCAGACGTAGACCCTCTCAATGTTGCATAACCATCATAATGAAGATCCTTATAGACTAGGACTTGAACGATGTGTTTACCGACACCAAATTTTTAGTCACAATCTCATGATCTAAAAGACTTCATCAAACATCTTAATTTTTTAATTATTTTACTTGCTTATATAAAAATAAAAGAGTTAAGAAGGAATGGCATGTGCTAGCTAATTTTTGGTACACAACAAGCTCCTCGCTTCTTGGTCCTCTGTTACACGAGTTTACTTCCTCGCGAAGAGGATGATGAGATTCAGAAATAAAGATGACAAATCGCTTCTGAACAAACAATTTATTCGCAGTTCTTTCTCGATAAAAAAATGACAACAAAAACTTAAGATTGAAGCTTATTACACAGGGTAAAAAAACTATACAGTTTCTAAAATGCAAAAATTAAACTGCAACTTTCAGAGCTGGAGATTCAGGCATTTAATTGATCAACTAATTTCCATCTCATTCAAAGTTTTTGGCTTAAACCGATAGTTAATACTTCTTCAAAACTTAGTAGATGGTTGTTTTTAGAGCATTCCTGTATTTGAACCTAAGGTAACTTGGCTTCTATGGATCCTTTCGACTTGAAATTTCAAAAATGTTGACCAGTGCTTTGGCACAAAAAATGTAGCCAGGTCTCTAAAAATACCACTAAATACTGCCAATTTGGCTTAGATCTTACCGACTTATTTATGAGTTCTGAAAACCGCCATTTTCACAGAACAAGCGTTGTTTAGGCAAAAATTTCATAACTAAATGATAATAAAGCAAAAATATATAAGTTTCACAAACATTTACGCTAAATACATTTTTCATAGAAATATTAAATATATTGTCATTAATCTATAATTACCATAAAACAAGTATATTTTTGGCACATGAAATTTTGGCACATTCTTTTTATTTTGTTTAACCTTTAACTGATTATAAAAATACATCACTTTACCTATAAGTTATTACCAACGAAAAACTTTCTTGTAGTATTTCCTCACTATATCACATGATTTTTACTAATGATAACCCATAATATTCTAGCTGCTTCAAAAAGTATCTGTGTATTGTAAATCTGCAGGGTTACTACTATTTAATAGATTACATTATCTTGAAAACAATATATTAGATTTAATAGTTAAAATTGGAAATGAAATTGACCCATCTGAGGGCGATATCTTCATCAAAAAATCAATATTTTTCTTTAAAGAATTTAGAATAATTTCTCCTTTCATGAACATGTTTTTTACCTTTATAATTTGTGGAGCCTTTTCAAGAGTTCGAAAAAGACAATCTATGTATTTTCCATAATATAAAATCTAAAACTGAATGGAAATGTTTGTGACCGGTTAAATTTCCAATAATTTTAATTGAACTAAACAGTTTCTATAATTTTTAAATTTTATTTTCATGGAATTTATATTCAGATAAAAAATTATCTTAATATTCTAAGTTGTAAGTTTAATTTATTTCATGCCTGGTTGTGCTTCAGCTACATAAGTCCGGGTTCTGTTCACAGACAAGGAAAGATCGACACAACCTTTCATTCTTTCAGTAGATCGATAAAATTAAAAACCAAGCATGCTTGGGGACGAAACACTGGGAGGTTTCTCGCAAAGATGACCACCAAACTGCGCTTCGCACGCTCTCAGTCAAGAAGACAGATATGAGGCATCATAGGTCTTGACGAGGCTTGTGCAATTTTTAGTTTTTAATTTTTACTTTTTTAAAAAAATGGGAATTTATTTTCAATTATTTATTCATCATTATCATTTTGAAAAAAAAATTCAATTTCTTAGTCACATTCTTTATAGGATATTATATTGTTAATTACATGTAATTTTTGCAAAGTTTATTTTCTAGCTTTATAGTCGTTAGTAATGTTTTTAAATAAATATAATTTAAAATGTTATCTATGGGACTAATTAGTCGACAAAAGCTCCACACATTTTAAAAAAAATAATATCTTGCTTAATGGTTTTCTCTAATATGTATAATGAAATCAATCGTGAGTTGGTTTTCTTCAAATGTCGATTGCTCAAGTAATTTTATAAATAATTTTTAAATAAAATATAAATAAAAATGAAGTTATCCTGTTCTTACTTTCACCCCTAAAATATACTTGATGCCAATGTATTTTTATAAATATTTTATTAAATTTTATCAAAATTACCATACATACAAATGCTTTTTTCAGCTTCATTAAGAATCTCTTAAGCATTTACATAAGAAATAAATTATTGTCTAGATCGGCCTTATTAGTTTTTGATTTGCTGATTCGTTGTTATTTTTAGTGTCATCAATTATAATAGTAGCATTTTTGCATATCTATAATTTTGTAAAACTTTTTGTCACTTGATATGGCTATCCCGAATATTTCCAAGTTATCTCGATGAGAGCCAATCGTTAGCTAGTAGCTGGACATCGCTTTTCGGAGAGAATGGTTCCGGGTTCAATCCCGGCAATTGTTGAGTAAGGGAGTTGGATGCAGTGCTTCTACTTTCTGCGTATGTCGGAATGGGTGCTTGGGAGTTTTCCAAGTTTACTGCTTGAGACATGTGAATATAGCACACTCTATAGGAAAAGTTCTCCCGGAAAAAATATATAATGCCTTACAATAATTTCGTGCCGTTTCCATGTGATGTCGAAAAGTTAGACCGATTATCAAACAACCAAATAAAAGCCTTTAATGACAAGAAATCATTCATAACCCCTGGAGCAAATTTTAATTTAGAGCTTCCAGAACAGTTTCTGATCAAATAATTATAATTTAATCATTGTGATTTTCCTCAGGAATAATTAAATTGTTACTGTAGTTGATTTTATTCCTCCTACGAGCAGCTGTTTGGCAAAAATTTATCATGATAGGAGATCTATTGAAAGAATTTTTAGTTAAATTATACCTTTCCTGTATCCTTTGTCACATGGTATTACTATTTTAAGCATTTATCGATTGTTCTACTTATAAAATTCCTAAAAATATCCATGTGGTGGACTTAATTTTCTAAACAAGAGTTGGAAGTTTTTTTTTTATATTCTATAAATAATTAATAGTAAAAAAGTTGAAAAAAAAAAGTAAAAAAAAAAAAAAATCCTTTTTCGCTAAATTGTTTTCGATAAATCCTTTTTGATACTATTGAAACTATAAATATTTTAAATAAATATAGACACATTATACGAAAATTACATATATGTGCAACAACTTAAAATAAAAAAGTTAAAAATTATTAATAAAATTTGCAGATCGATAAATAGAAAATGCACTTAAATTTCAATCGATATTAGATTATGCAAAGAATTTTGATGCCTACTACATGAATAAATTTTTTTTTACTCAATTGAATATTGAGTAAATTTAGAATAATTCTAATTATTTCATTCATATTTTTTGCATTTAATTAAATGATATAATAAAATTTGAAACAGAGAAATATTTATTTCATATATATCGATTTAATTTTAATGTAATATTTTAATATAATTCAATATGACCACGTAAATTAATTTTATTTTAGAATTTTAACTATCGATCATATTTTAATTTTAAATTCTTAAATTTGAGTATAATATAAAGAAATATAGCTAAAAAATATGAGACAATTTAATTTTAAATATAACAAAACTTTAAATGTATCAATAATATTGATAAAATAATTGATACAATTAAAACATCCATACATTATTACAACTCTCATTTAGCTTTAAATGTAATAAATGCGAATGTTACATTTATTTATAAAATTTGTAAGCACAATTTTATAAAAATTTATTTTTCAGAATTTTTATACTGCTAAGAAACACTAAAGAGCAACACAATGTTATTAAGACAATGATTTTTCACTGAAATGTTTATAGATTTTAAGATATTTCGAAGGAAGAGAAATATAAACATACCACTGAAATCTGATAAATCCAGAACATTCTATGTGACATTTTATCAGTATCTAATCAAATTGAGTAAACTGTTCTTTTTTTTTTTGTTGCTCAAAAATTTTATTTTCAGTGTTAAAGTAGCATTAACTAAACTTCTGTAGAATCAAAGGCAGGTGAATGTTATAAAACAGATGAATGATTACTGTTTCCTCTAAATAGCTGGGTCTGCAGAGTTCTTTACCCAAGAAATATTTCCGTAACACGATCAATGTACTTTTAAGTCAATTTCAGTGCTCTTTTATGTAGCTTTTGCAACACAAAACAAATACTTAAGTTAAAGAGCTATAAGTGATTATAAGAATTAATATATAATTTATAAATTAATTTTAAATAACAGTTTTGTATGTATAACTGTGAAAAATAACTGTTTTGTAATATATTTTTTATATTATTTTTAATAAATTAATAAATCGAAATATTTAAACGTAATGGAAATTTTAAATAAGAAATTTTTCATACACTGCAAAATAGAAACTCAAGAATTATCAAATAAAAACAGCATTTTTTAATAATTATTAATGATGTAAATCTTTCCATGAGCTGTAAGATTTAAAATTCTTAAAATTAAATTCATATTCTTATTAATATTACTTTTTTAATACAATGTAAAACAAATAAATATTTACCCATTAATGGATATCCAGTTTTAACTTGTCAATGTTTTGATCTTTTGCTCTCAACAAGTTATAGATTTCTGTTATCTTGGATCATTTGCTGAGAAACAAAAATCATTTCTAATCGTAATTCTTAGTGTCGAGTCAAAATATAAAATCTCTTTTTCATATCATTTTCTCTTGTTTAAATAATTGCTGTAGTGTTACAAAGAAAGCCAGTACGGAATTGCTTCTCACATTATGTACTCTCTATTGTGTTCTGATGCTTAAATTATTTTAATACACTACTGGCCATTAAAATTGCTACACCAGGAAGAAATGCAGATAACAAAATGATATTTATTGGACAAATATATTATACTAGAAATAACAAGTGATTAAATTTTCAAAAAATTTGGCTGGATAGATCCTGAGAAATCAGTACCCAGAACAACCACCTCTGGCAGTAATAACAGCAGTTTTACGCCTGGGCATTGAGTCTAACAGAGATTGGATTGCATGTACAGGTACAGATGCCCATGCAGCTTCAACACGATGCCACAGTTCATCAACCGTAGTGACTGGTGTTTAATGACGAGCCATTGACCAGACGTTTTCTATTGGTGAAAGATCTGGAGAACGTGCTGGCCAGGGCAACAGCCGAACATATTCCGTATCAAGGAAGGTCCGTAAAATATCGGCAACATGCGCTCGAGCATTATCCAGCTGAAACGTAGGGTTTCTCAGGGCTCGAATAAAGGGTAGAGCCAAGGGTCGTAACACATCAGAAATGTAATGTGCACTGTTCAAAGCACCGTCAATGCGAACAAGAGTTGACCGAGACGTGTATCCAATGGCACCCCATACCATCCCGCCAGGTGATGGGCCAGTATGACGATAACGAATGTACGCTGCTAGTGTGCGTTCACCACGATGCCGCCAAACACGGATGCGACCATCATGATGCTGTACACAGAACCTGGATTCATCCGAAAAGATGACATCTCGCCATTCGTGCGCTCAGGTTCATCATTGATCACACCATTGAAGGCGCTCTTGTCTATGACGCAGCGTCAAGGGAAGCCGCAGCCATGGTCTCCGAGCTGAGAGTCTATGATGCTGCAAACGTCGTCGAACTGTTCGTGCAGACACTTGTTGTCTTCCAAACGACCCCGTTTCTTGACTCACGACTCGTGACGTGGTTGCACGATCCATTACGGTCATGCGGATAATATGCCTATCTTCTCGGCTGCTAGTGATAGGTGGCCGTTGAGATCCCGCATGGCGTTCCGTATTAACGTCCTGAACTCATCGATTCCATATTCTGCTAACAGTCATTGGATCTCGTCCGGCGCGAGCAATAATACTGCGATAAAATAAACCGCAATCCCGGTAAGCTACAATTCGAGCTTTATCAAAGTCAGAAACGTGCTGATACGCATTTCTCCTTCTTACACGAGGCATCACAACAACTTTTCACCAGGCAACAACGTTCAAATGCAATTTGTGTATGACGAACCGGCTGAACAATTTCGTTATTTAAACACAATGTAGATGTCACTACTGGCGCCTGCTTTGCCTGAATGCGCTGGAAAGCTAATCACTTGCATGTCACAGCACCTTCTTCCTTTCTTATAAATTTTACGTCTGTAGCATGTCGCCTTCTTGGTGTAGCAGTTTTAATGGCCAGTAGTGTACAATTATTTTAAAAATTATTTATAGCTATACGCTAATTAAAAGATAAGAGGACAGCACATTCCAAATAGACTTTTTGGAAACTGGAATCAGAAAAGAAATAAACCTGGAAGCAGCTTGCTTACCAATTATTAGGCACTAAATGTGAAGTTGTAAGGAGATGAAGCTCAAAAATATTTTGTAAGTACCCTTTAAGTTCTCTTATTGGACATATAGACTGTTCCTCTCGAAGTAGCAAAAGAATATTTTTAATGAATATTCTTAAACTTACTTAATTGGACTTTCAGAATCATTGCTTTTTATGAAAAAATATATTGTGAAAAAAATGGATGTCTTTTTGATTGGTGATCCGGAAAAATATTTCTAACCATTAAATTGAACCAGGGATGATTAAATCAGATTTACATGAATTTAAAAGGTAGATAAAATTTCCTTCTTTAATGTTTCATTCTTTTCTATTAGAATTAGGATCAGATTGTTTCAGTTGGTGAGAATGTGCAGGATGAACCAATTCTAAACATATTCTTCGTTAATAAATTTGCATTAAAATCTTATTTACTGTTTTGTTCATTCAGATGTGAATTACAGGTTGTTAAAAACGGAAGTCAGGTAAGAGAAAAATTCGCTTCATTTTACAATTTTTCGTTAATAAAGACGAAAATGCAAGTCAAAAGGCAGAATCTGGGGATAACATTTATGATACTGATAGTGTAACAAGCAAGTGTAGGAAATTTCGGTTTAGTTGATTCAGTTCAAATATATTACAAAGTTGCTAAAAATATAAAGCTATTTCTATATTATAAAATATAAGACATATGCCTATAATTTTGACGAATTAAGCTATTGTAGACACACACTTTTTACAGCTTGTCATTAGGCAACATTTTAACTTATTTCTATTTTTTCTCCTAATAAAAATTTTCAAAATAAATTTGTTCTGGAACAATATATAAGCATAGAAATAATGTAAGCATTTTGCATTGTTTATTGTTTTTATAAGTATGGTAAAATTGTTTTTGTAAATATCATAATATAAGTAAATTTCCAAAATGTTTTAATTTGATTTTAATATGTACAGTTCTCATATCCAGTTTTGAATTACTTTTATTGTAAAGAAAACATAAAATACGTCTATGAAATACAGTATACACCAAATTAAAAAGTTGGAGGCGTGGCTAAATTGAAATACATTTTACATAACTAATACAATAAATATTATGTATTAGTAAATAGTGTGAGTTAATTCCATCATTTGCTATATTTGGACCTATTTGCCTAAATCTAAATGAGAATAAACCGATATTCCATGAAGAATTTACATCATTATGGTATGAAACCATGCATATTTAAAACATAATTATGGTTTAAAATTGAGAACAACATCAAGTATTTTCTATCTTGAAAAATCTATCTAATACAATGATTAAAACACAATAATATAAATGTTTTAAAAATTACAGAGAATAGTTAGCAATTGATTTGACGCTTGTATAATGTTTTGTTTAATTACATTAGCATTTCAAGGAGTGATTCTTAATTTATTCTGATGAATCTATGCTGCATCGCCTTCTAAATTCATTCCCAGCTTCATGAATCCATTTGTTGGCCACTGAAAATAAAAAATGATTTTCCATTAACTTAATTTTGCATGCCAATTTAATAAAAAGTCATTAATTTTAATGATTCCAAAGGTAATGCAGTAAAATGTATTTGAATTATTAGTATATCTGATAACAGAATAACAGTTTTTGTAAATGAAAAAAATGTACATGGAGAAATATTCTGAGTTCCGAACACTAATTATGATACACGTGCTTACAGAAAAGGGAAAGATATTCCATTTTTCAATTACAATGGCTTGAAAGAATTTAGAATGTTCTACTCCAAAAAGAGAGATTTCACAATTGTTCTCAATAATTCGAATTGTCATTTCTAAATAGCTCAATTATGAAGTGAACAAATGTAAGAGAGACAAAAGCAATTTTATTTGAATACCTGAGATCTCATTACTGTCACATTTGCCAAGAGATGTTAAGTGAATTGATTAGCAGATGCTGGCCCTACTATCCTACAAAACCAATGTCTTTTTAAGGGCAAAAATATATTTTTATTATACGTCAGGTTTGTTAAAAACTAAGCAACGAAGATTATAATGAAATAATAGTAACATTTTAATAAAAGTACAATCAAAACAAGATCACATGATCCCAAAATATTCCTCAGTAGAGTATTGTAAATTTCACCATTTGAAAATTGTCAAGAAGTTATTGAATTAATAAGGTTTGTTTCTCGATATTATTGGTGTGGAACTTATAGTTGAGGACACAGTTTGATGACTGAATTTGATTTCAACGCATCGATGGTCTACGGAAATGAGACACCTCATGATGTCGACGTAATCTTGAGGAATGAATGGCTTGTGTGGTGCTAATCTGA
Organism: Latrodectus geometricus; assembly: GCA_026290005.1. Taxonomy (NCBI): domain Eukaryota; kingdom Metazoa; phylum Arthropoda; class Arachnida; order Araneae; family Theridiidae; genus Latrodectus; species Latrodectus geometricus. The sequence continues at coordinate 215,124 of JAPDSC010140003.1, forward strand.
ACTCTCAGACAGACCTTCACTAATCTCTTTGACTCATCATTCAACTGTCCTGTATTATAACCCATTTTTGCAACAGACAATCCTTTATGACATTGCGATGCATTTTTACCATAAAAAAATTCAATATCAATCCTGGATTTCTGATTGGGAAGTAAGACCTGATTAATCTTCAAAAAATCAATTTTTCAATTTT
>JAPDSC010140003.1:215716-226300 GCA_026290005.1 Latrodectus geometricus
CTTTCCATAAATGCTATACTTTAACTCATAAATTATATATACTAGCCGTAATACACACTTCCGTTAGGTACAAAATATCCAAATTTCTCAATGTCGACAACGTCTTACTTCCCTTATAATTATAAGTATAAATCAATAAATTAAAGTGAATAATGAAGTGAGATCTAAATCATCAAAAAGAAAATGTGAGTTCTCAGTTTGGGATAATTATAAAATTTTGACCTTTTTACTTTGAAAGGTAGATAATTTATAGTTCTCTTCTTTAATTGTTAAAACTCAACTAGCCACACCCCTAAGAAATTGTAAACCAATCACATGTCAGTTCATAACAGCTATAGTTCACCAGCTCCTAACAATTTCCGGTTGAGGGTGAGGTACTTTGAAGATCAGGCTCAGCCAGCCAAAATAGATAGATGGTTTAAAAATATTTACAATGCTAAATATTTAATAAAATTGCATACTTTATAAAATGAGATTTGATATATTTCAAGCATTCTCATAGAAATAACTTTAAACAAACAATTTAAAAATATAATGATAAAAAATAAATATAACTAGAATATTAATTATTTTATTAAATAAAATATCAAAAAATAACTATAAAATGTGTAAACATTTCTGCCATTTGTTAAAGAAATTTTGTTGTGCTATATCATGATCACTCTTCTTCAATCTAGTCATATATATTTAAAAGACAATTTATTCAAATAAATTTAAGTAAAATAATTTAACTTTTCAATTTTTCAGGAACTATTTAAATTTTTTTAAAGAAGAATTTATTCAAATAATTTCTAATAAAATAAATGTTTATGTACCCCATTTTGAGCCAACTAAAACAGGACAAGCTGCATGAAGTGTGTCGAAGTCACCATCACCGTTTCTTTTCAAATTATACCACAGTAGAGCTGCACCCTGCACCAAATAAGAGATAAATTTGAAATTTGGTTCATAAAATATATTTCATTTACACCCCATTTTCTTTCATTGCTCATGACCTATTTTTAAATATTACGCATTTATATTTGCCTATGATTTTTTCAAACTATTAAACACAATTTTTAAGAAATTTATTATTTCGGCATTTATTTTTTTTTACAAAAATATATATTCATAACAAACACTTACTCACTTCAACATGAAACTTTATTAAAGAAAATTTAGTCATGATTTTCAGCAAGCAAACTATAAAAATCGTTACGATAAAAACACCAATTTTAAAAATTTTGCCCATTTAAGAATAGTTTTCGTAGTGCTTTAGCACTACGAAAACCATAACTTATTGAAGTCGAATGTATATATGTTAAAAAACTGGTTAATGTTTCAATAATAAAATATATGGGATGTGTATGGAATAATTATGATCTTAAATTATTCTAAATATTTTTTTATGTAAAGAACTTAAAATATTCTGTATAATGTTAAAATATTTGTTAACTGAGAGTCTTAAATTTTTTAGGAAAAACCATTTGTTTTTGAATTTATGCGATTCCTGAGTTGGCGCCCTTTTCACCTCATTGCACAAGCAAACGGACCTTATGGAATATTCTAAACAAATTCTATAAATGCGATCATCTATGGCCAGAACCCACTACCATGTGGGTAGGAGAATGACAATTTTGCACATTATAGCTTATGGTGGTTCTATGTTTGTATATTGTATTATTTGTATTAGCGTAGTGAGATATTCTTTAAGGCTATTGTTGCAATTAACCTGTATTTAAGTATAAGTTAAAGTATCATATCTCTACATATTTTTCTAATCTAATGCATTCATTTACAAAGTTTGAACGATACCTTTTCTGGCTTCACTTCAACACCAATGGAAGGAAATACAGTCGATCCACCAGCTGATACATCACTTAACTTTGAAATATACAATTAATGTGAGAGAAAGAAAATATACAATGAAAAGAAACATAAATGAACAAATGTTTGGTAAACATCTATAAGTTTAAATTGCAAACATATTGAAGCATTCAATTATACATGACAAAGAATAATTTAACTGACATTGTTTGCTTTTTCTTTTAATATCTTAACACTTCCCTTAACTGTCAATTCGGTTTATTACTTGAAATCTTTATCACAAACCAATCGTATGTTACCTAATATTAAGTTTCGCTTCATCAATAATCGCCTGATCTTATGTTAGTTTTCATACCACTAATATAGATACTTCTAGAATATAGAATTATTTGTATATAGTTTAAGGCTACCATTCATCTGGGATTGCTTTTAATATAACACTGAAAATAAACTGAAATGAATATAGTAATTTAAAGGGTACTTGTTAATTTTCACACCCGCTCTGCTAAGAAAATGCTATGATTATAGCGAAATTTGAGCCACTGGCATATAATTTGCGATTATCGCCTATTTCTGCTATTGTTTTTATTAAGACAGCAAAAAGTTTATGCTTTTCTTAAAATGTTCACCTTATTATTATTGCGAGATATGGACTTCAAATGATGACCAGAATGGCCACGAATATTTTTTAACCTCTCTATTATTTTAAATTTTACTTCTTAGTTTGAAATACTTACTTTCATTTAAATTGAATATGTGTTTATTTGATATCAAGGTAATACATTTTTATTCTGGAGAAATGCAACAAAATCTTCTACACTCCTTTGTAAATTAAAATTTGTTTTAACATTTTTAAAGTTTTTAAACTGAAAAAAATAAGCTGTTGTATAAAGATAATGGGATGGTTTATCATAGGATAGATGAAGTTAAATAGTATCAAAATTAATAAGCTTTTTAGTTTTAAAATCAAGCATAATGTTTTAAATTAAAGATAATAATAAACTATGATAAAGGTGTTTTTAAATCACAAAATTCGGAATATTACTATTTTTAAATATATGATAATTTTTAGCTGATATCCTGTTATAACTAAAATATTATTCATAACGACTATAAGAAATTCTTACTAATGTTCAACTATTGCTGAAAATTAACATTAAACATAGATTTAAATCATTCACAAAGAGTTACAAAGACTGATTTAGAGAAGATTTAAAAAGCGATGTGTGATATTTAGTTAAAGAAAATTGGGGTGAAATATGGAAAAGCACGCACATAGTTTTTATAGTGTTTCTTCTTGTGTAGCTTCCTAAGTTTATGTATCCCAAATTCAATTTGTAGCTACTTTTCATGTAATTGCAAACTTCAGTTGTAATATAATAATGCACATCCCTAGTTTAATATAGTATGCTTAAAACATATGGATTCAATCATTTTTCAAAAAATTTGTTTTAAAATCGTGAATATCCTCCTATTTTTCTTAAAATATTATATATTGATTATTAAACACCAGTATTAATTCTAATGGCTTTGATCAATACGAAATATTAATAGCAGAGGTTGTAAGAAAGTAACTAAATTTCGGTTTAAGTAACGATACTTAAATTATTTTAACCCATTTATGTTAAAACTTTGAAACAATTCATAAAATATTTATTTAGAGCATCATTTCTTTGATAAAGTCTTTTACTCATTGCATATTGTTAATTTTTTCTATAATTTTCATGTTAAAACTAATTTATTATAGAAGGTTAGCTGTGATGATTTGGATAAAAATTAAGGTGAAAGGGGTTTGATGAATAATAAAAATGTTCTAAAAATGACTGGATTGCTAAGAATTATGAAAAAATAATATCAGAAACGAAACGAAGTTATTAATAAATCTGAAAGAGATAAATATGAATAATTCAGTCTACATAAAGTAGTTTTCAAAGAAGATAAAGAAATAGCTAATGTTCAGAGAGTCTGTAATTGTAGCGATTTAACAGAAATGTTTCTTTAAGTTCAGATAGTCTTTAATTTAAGTAATCTAAGGTTAATCTTTCTTTAATTGAGTGTTTGGAAACAGGTCCACCCTCACCAAACAAAAATTTAATAAACATTTTAATGTGATTTTAAATTATGCTATAGACGATATGAAGATTTTGCTCTACTTATTATCAATGAAATTTGGGAATGAAAACTTCATGTGTGTGACTTACGTAAAATATCCACGTAGCAATCCTATTCCTTTTAGTACTGAGAAGTGGAATTTTATCACCAGGCTAGAATAAAAGTAAATAAATAATTTATAATTTAAATGAAAAAATATATAAGATGATGTGTAAAAAATAAAAGATGTTTTGTAGAATATGAAACAGCAACTATACTACACTGGAAAAAGAGGTTTAAAGATTCTCTCTATAAAGTAACATTTTTTTTAACAGAAGGACTTATTTGTTTTCACTATCATGAAAAAGTTTTCAGCATTTTAATGACAGTTTTTCATTATTCAGTTTGATGGTTTAATAATACAGTTATTTCCTTGATAATGTATTAAATGTAATTTCCACTAATAAAACTCTTTTTTGGATTTTCATTCATTTCAATATACAGTAAGATTAAAAACTTTTCTCGCAAAATCTTCGAGACACATTTGGACAAACGGTTGGAAGGTTACTATATTAATACAACATAATACATATTTTTAATGTTTATAGGAAAGAAATAAAGAAAAAAATCAGCAAGGCAGAAAATAAAAATATTACTTATTTAACGTTCTCTAAATGTTTAACTACACTACTGGCCATTAAAATTGCTACACCAAGAAGGCGACATACTACAGACGTGAAATTTATACGAAAGGAAGAAGGTGCTGTGATATGCAAATGATTAGCTTTTCAGCGCATTCAGAAAAAGCAGGCGCATGTAGCGACACCTACATTGTTTGTAAATGAAGAAATTCTTCAACCGGTTCCTCATACACAAATTACATCTGAACGTTGTTGCCTGGTTAAAAGTTGTTGTGATGCTTTGTGTAAGAAAGAGAAATGCGTACCAGCACGTTTCTGACTTTGATAAAGGTCGAATTGTAGCGTACCGGGATTGCGGTTTATCTTATCGCAGTATTGCTGCTTGCGTCTGTCGAGATCCAATGACTGTTAGCAGAATATGGAATCGATGGGTTCAGGACGGTAATACGGAACGCCATGCGGGATCTCAACGGCCACCTATCACTAGCAGCAGAGAAGACAGGCATATAATCCACATGGCCGTAATGGATCGTGCAACCACGTCACGTCAAGAAATGGGGTCGTTTGGAAGATAACAAGTGTCTGCACGAACAGTTCGACGACGTTTGCAGCATCATAGACTCTCAGCTCGGAGACCATGGCTGCGGCTTCCTTTGACGCTGCGTCATAGACAAGAGCGCCTTCAATGGTGTGATCAATGACGAACCTGGGCACATGAATGGCGAGACATCATCTTTTCAGATGAATCCAGGTTCTGTGTACAGCATCATGATGGTCACATCCGTGTTTGGCGGCATCGTGGTGAACGCACACTGGCAGCGGGCATTCGTCATCGTCATACTGGCCCATCACCTGGCGTGATGGTATGGGGTGCCATTGGATACACGTCTCGGCCATCTCTTGTTCGCATTGACGGTGCTTTGAACAGTGCACGTTACATTTCTGGTGTGTTACGACCCGTGGCTCTATCCTTTATTCGAGCCCTGCGAAACCCTACGTTTCAGCAGGATAATGCCCGACCGCATGTTGCCGGTATTGTAAGGACCTTCCTTGATACGGAACATGTTCGGCTGTTGCCCTGGCCAGCACGTTCTCCAGATCTTTCACAAATAGAAAACGTCTGGTCAATGGTTGCCGAGCGACTGGCTCGTCACCAAACGCCAGTGACTACGGTTGATGAACTGTGGCATCGTGTTGAAGCTGCATGGGCATCTGTACCTGTACATGCAATCCGATCTCTGTTTGACTCAATGCCCAGGCGTATAACTGCTGTTATTACTGCCAGAGGTGGTTATTCTGGGTACTGATTTCTCAGGATCTATCCAGCCAAATATTTGAAAATTTAATCTCTTGTTTTTTCCAGTATAATATATTTGTCCAATAAATATCATTTTGTTATCTGCATTTCTTCCTGGTGTAGCAATTTTAATGGCCAGTTGTGTATTTTAAGATAAACGAGACAGTGTAATAGATTGTTTAGGAATTAAATTCCTTTCCAAGTGATTTCAACATTATTGTATGCATGTATTTTCAATATAATTCAAAATTTTTATGCACTGTATAAGTCCACAGAAGTAATCGATAGTTTTGTAATACTTCAATCGATTACAATAATTAATGTACTAGAGTGAGGCGTAGTAAAGGAATATTTATTGATAAACAACTGGACTATTTATAGTGAAAAACAAATATTTATATGTATCAAAACCTCATTTAAGTTTTACGACATTTATGTATTAAATATTTCATTTTTGGAAAGATTTTGTTACACGTAGCATATATACGTACATATCAGTGTAGGCGAGCTCTATACCTCAAGGTTAATAGGTTTGGGTTACTTGCACATGGTCAAGCACCTCGTGATTTTGAAGTATGGTCAGGTGACAAGGTCTCACCTGAGTTGGCACATTCTTCTCCACATCCATGCCCTATCAGCTGAAGAACTTTAGACGAACTGTGTGAATTTATTTTCGAATCGTATGAGAATCACAAATGATATTGTGTGTGGAAGTAAACCAAATGCCAATTATCAAATTTAGAAATTTTGTATTTTCTATGTTTCTCAGAGTGAGTTTTAATCTATTTTATTATTTAGTCATATTATTATAACATTTAATCAAACCATTTATGCGTAAAACATGTAATTTCTTATTTATTTTCACAAAAGACTGAGCGATTTTTAAAATATTTGAGAATATTTTGAATTTAAGTATTTCGAATTAACAAAATTTGGTTATATTTTGATTATAATCTTATTGATAAAAGATAATTCAGCACTCACGTTTTTCATAAATGAAATCGTGGAGGTATAATCTAAGAATTCCAACTTACTTTTGCAAAGTCCAAATGAGTACTATAATAACCGCCTATACCATAGTTAATGACGTCAAATATCTCTGCAGTTTCTAGGCTCAGACCAGTTATATCTTCTATTCTTTGATTGATTTTCGGTATCAGAAAATGATCATCCTCACCCATCCCAGCACTAAAATTGAAACAAATATGATCTTAATAATATATTTCTAAATTTTCAATACAATGTATTAAATTGTATATGAATATTACATCGGGTAAATTAATGTAATTTACCATAGAAAATCATTTAAAAAGATTGATAGAATTATAAATTATTTAGAATTGACATTGGGTAAAGAATGGAAGATTTAGTATATTACTTTAAAATAAAAGTAATTTGCAGGATTTTCCATTTACTTCATGGATATCTACACTTCAGTCTCCTCAATACAAAACAAAGCAGATCAAAACATTCCCTGGTTGAGATAACTCAGAATGTCATGCATATTTTTCAGTGATTCTTCATTGAATCCAATGTGGTTTCTATTAAAAATATGAACTCTTTCATTCTATATTTTAAAATAAATTTTGCAGAATATTTTTCAATGAAGTTACTGGAACGGAAGTAGCTATAAAATGGGAGTTCACCAACATGTGGAGTGCGGAGCAGTGGAGCAAATTCTTATCAATGTTGGGGGGTGGAACAACGTCATAAGTTTGTAGTCTTATACGAGGGTTTAGAATGACGTCATATGTTTGTGATCTTATCGAGGGTGTTATTACTAATCAGATTGTGTGACGTCATTGAATAGTGCTGCCATCTATTGAGAAACTTTCAAACCTTAATTTTGATGTTGATGCTGCCCTCTATGGGAATAATTTTGAACTGTTTATTTTTATTTTAAAAATTGAATTTTGCCATCAGCGGGGATAGAACCTAGCTCGCTGCGGTGGTAGTCCGTTATCTTATCCACTGAGCTACTGGGACTTCGCTTGGGGAAGTGTTTTTATGGTTTATTATAAGAGGGCTGATAAGGACTTGGATTTTTTCTTTAGCAACTTTAAATACAATTTCTATGTTTTAAGTTTACAATGCATTTTAAAGTATCTTATAATACGAATTTATTTTTAAAGTAATAGAATCGAAGAGTTAAATTTTCGAATGGAATATATTTTAAAATGTACGCATATTTTAAAAGGAAATGGATCCTCAATTCAATTACAATAATGACAATTTTAAAATAGACAACAAACATTTTTAATTGTAAGCATCTATTTCCACATCACCCATGAGGTAAGATGCATGATGCATTATCTCTTTTTATTTTATGCTTGGCGAGATTCCCCAGTAGGTCTATTTCCAAGCTTTTAGAAATGAATAAAAACTTTGAATAGTTGGAACTATAAGATGGTACTCGGAATCATGTAATGACTGAATGAATAAAATGATATACCATTATCTAAAAGATATCTTTTAAGAAAAAATATAATGTATTTAAAAAATAGAGAATCTTATTATTAAATATCATATTATAGAATTTTTGATTTTGTTTATCATTTTAAAAATAATTTCTTATTTTATAATAAAACATTCTTTTAAAAATAATAATTTAGAAGGAAAAATGTAATTTAAATTATATTAGTTAATTAACTAAATTTACAAGTTATATATAAAAAGAATCTATTAAAATAAAAGCTATGATTCATGAATGTGGAATAATATCTTTTCATTTCTTTTAAGAAAGACATACATAAGAATAAAAATTGCTTAGATTCGGATTGTAAGCTATAAATTTAAAAGTTATAAATTTACAATTATATAAATTTAAAAGTTATAAATTTACATGTCATAAAAAATCTATTATTTAAAACGAAAATATGATTAAAAATGTAGAATTATATCTCATCACTTCTTTTCAGAAAGACACATAAGAATAAAAACTGCTAGATTATAATTGTATTTATTTCTTTTATGGATTTGAATAGAGAAACTTTTATGAAATTTATAGAAATATTTTTTTATAAAGTTTTCACTTATAAAATCAACATTATTCACAAAACTCAAAGCAACATGCTCCATATTGATCAATACAAATATTTCAGATCCTAATGAGTTGTATTTTTCTAGATTCGATATCATTAAACAATTATGTTTTCATTAACTAGGGTGGTTAATTATACACCCATTTCACTCAAATATGCTTTGGAAAACATTAACTAATTTCTTTACAAGAGAAATAATTAGACTTAGCGATAAATTATTCTCATTCTCAGGAGATACAATAACCAAAAGCATGCGTTCACTTTCTATGAAGTGTGGCAAATTCTTAGTACATAAAAAGTCAATAATGAAATCATTGAATTCCTGTACACATTCAGTTAAAGTCTCTTTTTGAAAATAATTTAATAAATGCATAGTTATTAAAATTAGTAAAATTAAAAGTTTGTAGATACATATAATCTTTCTCATTTTAAACCAAAATATAATTATTCGCAAAATCTAAAGAAGTATAATTAAAATTAAATTTGCAAAGTTTTAAATAAAAATCATACCCTATAGTTAGGTCCATTGTCTTTCCATATTTGGTGAAAAACATTAGAATTCATATGATGTTTGAGAATATGTACCTTTACTTGTCCTTTAAACACCACGATGGAAAGGAAATCATTATTACCGATGTCTTTCTTCCAAATGCTTTTTCCAGTTGATTTCCACAGGGGCTTGCAAACTTATTCTCTGCTGTCTATTCTCCAAAAGATAGTGTATTGAAAAAAGAATCCAGAGTATTGACATCTAACAAATCTACTATTATACTCAACTATTTCACTCATATATTTCAATGAGTTTTCATCACTTAAGAAATTTGGCATATATTTTACGTCTAAATTCGAATCCATTTTACTTAAAAACATACCATCCCAGAATTTTAGGTCAAAATTATGTGATATCTTACTTTCTCATATCTGAACAGGTTAGAATATTAGTTGTTTAAATTGTTATCGATATAAATTACAGTTGGAATCATGAAATGCCGAATGTGTTGGAAGAAATATATTATCTCTGCTGAATCACGATGGTCGCAGCACACATGAAATCACATTCCTACGATTGTCGTGAGTTGTTTTTCTACTTTTCTTTATCAATTAAGAACAACTCTGATTAGTAGGATGATTGCCATGATGGAATGATATCACCGCACCATGAAACTTAAAAACAGTATATGTAACGAACTTACTCCAGTTATACACATATAGTTTTCCTTAGAAGATGTCTTGGTCACAGATCTTGCTTCTTGCGAAATTGTAAGTATTTTTTTTTCACTTTATTAAATAAATATGCTTTGCTCATAAAAGTGTATCATAAATAATATACAATTTTAAACATGAACAGTCTCAAATATGTACACATTTCTTTAACGTTCAAAATTAATAATTTACTGTTAATTTGAGGTTTATTCTAATATTAAAATTTTCTTCATATCGAGCTTCGATCGATATGAGTAGGGCTTTTGAAACAATTTAAATTATAAGTCAGCCCCTCATATGCCAAAAAGTATCGATAGATGTTAAAGAAACCGAATGCTTTCATAATCATATTTGTTAAACATGTATTCTTAAACTTTATTTGTATTTTTAATTAAGTACTAATTTTGACGTGATAAATTTATTCAGTTTTTAAGAAGTTTAACATGTAAATTAAAAGCATAATTTATTCTAGGGAATCATTATTAAAAATATATCAGATTTTTAC
>JAPDSC010140012.1:0-41784 GCA_026290005.1 Latrodectus geometricus
TATATATATATATATATATATATATATATATATATATTATACATACATATTGGATTATATATGTAACTTGCAGAAATTATTTTCAAGCATTCATGAATGATTTATAAATTAATTTAAAGCATATTCTAAGGATGTAGTTTTCACCAGTTATCACAATGATTTAAGGCTGAAATGGATAGGAATAAGTCTACACTTTTAAGATTTTTAATTATTTAAGATTTTCTACTGCCCTGAATATGAAATCTTAATTAAAATAAATACCGCATACTATTTAACCCTTGAAGTTTTCCATTTTCGGAATGACTTCAAATAAGTTCTTTTAAACAGATTTTAAGATTGATGTTTCCAAAAATTGATCTAAATGGGCCTATTTAAATCATTATCATTAGCCTTGTCACTGATTGTCAAGAAAAATTATTACAATAATTAAAGCAGTTTCCATGTTCATAAATTTCTATAAAATTGATTAAAACTAGAAAATACTTTTAAAAGGAAATAAAATTTTGCATTTAATCAGATTATACTTCGGGCATTTCTATTTGTATTTTTTATAATATTTAATTGCATTTGAAGTCTAATTAAATAAAAAATCATTTTGTATTTTCTTGAGAAAAATATGAAAAATGTAATTATCATGCATTCAGCAAATTTCTCCTTCTTTTTAAAAATCGTAAGGCATTTGAAAAATTAATTTATGTACGTTTTTGTATGAATATTAATGAACAATAATCAATATTTCGATTTAAATTTATTTGATAAAAAATCTTAAAATATATTCGGATATTAAAATATAGAAAGTACCATTAACGCTTTCTTGATATTTTTATCAAAAATATTACTGATTTGTATCCAAAAATTACAAAGAAACCCAAACAATCAATCAGTAGTTATTTTCAGGCTCATGCTGCTAATACAATTACCTAAAATTTGGCTTAAAAAGCCTGAGAGAATTTTATAATAGCAGATTATATATGTATAATATTTTATAGAGAGATGTCTTTTCTATATTCAAACAGCTATTTCTCCCAGAACTTTTATTTTTTCAACACCATCCTCTTTATTGAATACTAAACTGGAATGGAGAAGTGTAGGCCAGATGTGGTTTTAAGAAAGGTTCGTATTTCCTGCAAAGTAAATATATGTATCGCCTACGTCAGAAACATTCCTTTATTTTGTCCTTACAAATGTACAATTTTTAACTGTACCTTACAAGAGCATATTCTCGTATGTTAACTTTGCAAGGATTCTTCAAAAAACAATAATGCAACCACTAAAAGAAAAGTATTGTCATAGTATAACTTAAAGCTTAAATTTGTATACGAATATCTTCAGGTACAGTAAGATTTTAAAATTTTAAAAATAATAATAATAATATACATAATATATAATTACTTAATAATACAATTAAACAAAAGTATTGATTATATTCATAAAACAACAAAAAAAGAATGTGTGTGAAGAAGAAATCCTTCTTCAAACGCCCTATAACTCGATTGATTAACTGGATATCAACATACGTTTTTATGTCTTGATCCGTAGAATATGATACAATCACATATCGTATTTTTGTAACTCCCGAGTTCATCTGCATAACTTAACTCAATGAGGTCAATTAGAGAGGCTCAGTTAGAGAGTTAAGCAGAAATCATGTTTGCCTGGTCTTCGAGCATTTTTAAAGCCTACAGAAGGCAATAAGTTTCCCTTTGAGTGATTGGTCATTTTGAAATAAGATAAGTTTCTTGTTCTAAACAGGTTGTTGCAAAGTATCGGAGTAGAATTGAATGTGTCGATTCTACTCCGATACTCAGCAACCTGTTTAGAACAAAATGAATATTGTTTTTCTGATTGAAATGAACAATCTCGAGTATGTATTATTTTTATTAGCTCGTTTTTAAGATTGGTAAAAAAAATTTCAAACGTGTTATCCTACAATATATGAATGGTATTGTTGGTTAAGATGATAGAGGTAATATGATCTTTGAACAATTAGAAAAATAATCCCACAGTAGCTGCAAGGCTTAATATGGGTCAAAGTAATTTTTCCATTAACTCTATTTTTTTTTGGTGAAGGAAAAGTATGCATTTGAAATTCAATTACATTTTTTAGGTTTTACTCTTATTTTTGTAAAACCTCATTCTTTCTAAGCTCATAAATATGCTACCAATTCTTTGTCCTTGAAATGTTTTTCACAGTGATTCAAATGTTCAACCCACGTCTTCAAAAAAAAAACCATCAATTTAAGACTGAAAATAATTTTTGTAAATTGTAAGAATCTTGCAAATACATTTCTGAAAATTACTTAAGTGATTTTAATAATCAATTGTTACATTCGTCATTGATAATAATCAAATTGTGTAACGATAACAATAAAAGGCTTAGTTTCTTCTTTCATAAAAATATGCCTTTATTCTTTAGTTGAATCAAGCACTGATTAGAATTAATGGTACTCACTGCTCACTTTGGCAATATTTGTATATACATCTGAAAGAATAAAGCTTTTATTTTTTAAAAAAAAAAAAGATAAAAGAAGTCATTCTAATAACTTCCATTCTTTTTCCCAACACAGACAATTAGATATGCCTATCTTTTTTACAAGATTTACAGATATATATATTTGCATATGTAGCTCAAAGGATAAAAACACGTCTCAAAGCAAGTAAATATGAATTGATAAAGGAAGCGAATACACAAAATAAGTAAAAAAAGAAGAATTTTATGTAGTTATAAAAGTAAAAGAACTTTGTTATTATCAGAAACATCTTCAAACTTTTGATTAAATATCTCTATGTGTTCTAGTACATAATACTTCGCTTTGTTGCTAAAACTACTTATTGCTTTTTAATTACCAAAGCCATTGTCATAATTTAAAAAATATTATCAGTAACTTTGTATGATATAATTAGTAATAATAAGACACAATATAATTTCTTAAACATATTTAAATGAACAGGCTGTGAGAACATAATTAGAAGCAAACATGCAATAAATACAATTCTTTTAAATTTATAATATCTTCTGTCTTACATTTATTAATTTCGAAACTTACCTTTAAAATACCTCCTTTAAATAAATTCTACTATTGTTACATTAGATAACATATGCAAAATATTAATAAATTTATATAATACCAATGTTGAAAAATTAACTAGAATTAGTTGAAAGATATATTAGTCTCTTAAATCAGAAGTATTCATTAGTTTCGTTACATACTTGACTATTTTTGCATACTTCTAATAAATTATGGGAAAATAGTTTGCTATTTGAAGCAAAGAATCATGAATGGGATAGTAAAAATCATTAACTTGGTTATAGCAATCTCAGTTATGAATACAATGAATAATTTAATGACTAAACTTTTGATTCAACCTTGAGACATAAATATTATTCTCCTATAAAATGTTTAATAAATTCGACTATAAAATGTTGGATAATTTTCAGAATCAACAGCTTTAAAGAAATAATATGTCTTGTAAACTGCAGAGAGGAAAATTGCAGTTTCTATTGTTATGGAAAATGCCTGGGTTTAATATAATTTTAATATAATTATGTTTAATTACAAAGCCTAATTTATGTTTAAATTGTAAAATTATAAGAATGATCACTTTAATTATTTTATTTTGATTGCTTTTCCTTAAATATACATTGTTGAATTACAAAGTTACTTTGTGATATGCACATGCAAATTGAAACAAATATTGTAAAAATAATATGATTTATAACATTCTATTATTAAATAAAGTAAAAGAAAACTCTTGGTTTAGTTTCAATTATTAAAATAGCAGAAAATCGTATTTGATTCAAGTGTAAGTTTTACATAAAATCAAATATCTCACAATATATTTTGAATGAATGTTTGTAGTTAAATAAATAAACAGATGACAAATTGAATAATATTATTTAGCTTAAGTATATTTTGCAAAACAAAAAGTTTTTCTTTTATAAAAAGGAATGTTTTCCTTTTTAAGTACTTTATTTATAATTCCGAAATCTAATTTTGTCCTGTCCCCTTTTTATAAATTATATTTATTTAATAAGACTTCTTTACATTTTTATAAACAACGATTTGTCTATAAATGGCATCCTATTATTCTTTCTTTATAATTCTCAGAATACTTTTAATAATTCTATCGCCCTTTCTCTCATTAAATAAATCTTTTCCTAGAAGAAAAATTGTTTTTAAATTATAAGTTTTCATTTCTACAAAAATATAAAATATTTCTAATAAAGTGATGGATTTATGTTGTTGTTCCATTTTACTATGCATAAGACTTTTATAGCTGCATTGAACTTAAGTTTTTATATACTTATATATAATCAAATTTAAATTATATTCTAGGAGATTTTACTTTTTAAAATGAGTACCAGTTTTATTTATTTATAAATTTCTCTGCTTTCATGTTCTTAAGGAACAGCTTTTGAATAAAAATTATTTATGTTTGTTGCTTTATCAATTGTTTTATTTGGATGTAAATAATTGATACAAAAATTTTTAACAATACAAAAGTATTAATAAAATCCTTAAAAATATTTCTTTTTCACTTGTACATTAAAATTTCTCCTTTATAGAAATATGAAATTATTTTTATATGTCTACGAATATAAATATTAGATTAAGTGAAATTGATCTTTATTTCGTATTTTATCACTTTATATATAAAATAAAAATGGTTTTTTTCATTGATTATCACTTAATATATTAAAAATATATAAAATTTTCAAATTCAATTGAATTCTGTACATACAATGTATAGTGTTCTATAAAATGTTGGATACATTTTGATGTTGAATAATTCTTAAAATATAAAAAAGATGAGTTTAAGTTTATAACGTTAATGAGATTATTTTGACTCACAAAATTATATGACCCAGTCAATGAACTTATGCAAGTGTGCCATTTATCTAGCGTAGAATATCAAGAGAAAAATCTTTTTGGAATCAAAACAAACAAACATGTTTACGTCTACAGACGATACTGCTGCTGACATCTTGGTCTTTAAATCTCTAACATCCGACGTTTTTCTCCTCTAAAAATTGTCTTTCATAAAGTCTTAGAGTAAGAATCCCAGTGGTGAATATCAGATGATATGGGTGAACAAAAAAAATTGAGCCACCTTGCTAAACTACCTGTCTGAGAAATGATCTTTCAGAGAAATATAAATGGTGTTATTGCCTTGAAGTGGTAGACTATCTTATAGAAAAAAGGCGTGTGATTGAAACCCGTTGAGCTGTGAAAATAATAAATTTTATAACTTGTCAAAGTTTGATAAATATTATTTGTGTCTCTTCAGTGAAGAAAAGGCCAATTATGAGATCTCACATAAGTAAGTACCTCCCATTAATCTTTGAGAAGGCCCTTTGTATCTTCGGTATTCTTAGGGGTTTCCAGATTTTCTCATGTGCGCATTGTGATTATTTACTTGGCCGGAAAGATGAAAGATAACTTCGTGTAAGAACATTATGATGCTAAGAAATGCAGAGTCATTTTCTATCTTCCTTAGCAATTCTGCTCCAATAAACTTTCCCTTGATCTTATCTTCCAGTTCCAAAATTTTAATGGTTTGAACTTCGTAAGTCTGAAATCTTAATCTTTTCCCAAGAATCTTGTGAAATTTAAGAACTAACATATTAAATTCTCTTTCCTCTGATCTCACGAATCTCCTAGGATTGTGTAAGAATGCGTCTCTGATATTCTTAACCCTGTTCAGGTACGCCCAGAATTAATTTAATTTAAGACTTGTATTTTCTAGAAACGTCATTTTCCTCTATAATATTACATTACTTTTTGTCTACATCGAAAAATTTCTGATTTATTCTTCGTTAATTTCTTTAAGTAATTTATGTTATTCTTTAGATTCTTAAAAATTATTATTAATTTAGTTTCGATTAAACACTATAACTTTTGTGGTTTTCTTTGTGGAGTTGTCAGTTTAATCAAGTTATGATCAAATAGAACATCACATAGAATAAAACATCGAAGAAATGCATAAAATATAAACATAATATATTTTATTCTTTGACAAGAATAAGAGAGAAAAATATTCAATTAATTACGCTTACAGGCATGATATTTACAAATGAAATGGTACTCCAATGCGAAAAGGAACTTTTCTATCAAAGTGTTCCTTATAAATGAAAATATATATAAGTCATTCTATTTATTAATTCCAAAGGCTTAATAACATCTTTATTTTGTGAGTCATTAAACATATCTCTTACATTTAATGAAAACATCATACATTCTACAGTTTATCATTTTACAAATAAATATGTATAGGTTCATTATATGTTTGAAGAACATACCATTTTGTTTAGCTTAAACTAATGTTATTTTTTCTATTTTTTCATATTAAACAAATAAGTATATGTTGGAATTGATCTTGGAAACTATTTTCTTAGCGATAAAACTATTAAATTACTTGATACCATTAAGAAGATAATTTTTTATATTTATAAAGATAAATATACTAAGATAAATGATAGGACATTTTACAAAAATAATAATAACCTTTCATTTAAAATGCCATTTTGAGTAGGTTATATATATAGTGAAATAAAGTAAGTGCAACAATTATAGTTGTTGTAAAGATATTGGAAGAATTTCGTGTCAGTAAATTTTCTAATTCCTGTTTCACTGTAAACTATAGTTAATAATAAGTATTCTGTTATTATGTGGTACTAAGGCAATATAATTATGCTAGAAAAGTCTTAAAAATGTTTTAAGTAGCATTTCAAGCCCGAACTAAATATTTAATTCAGTTTACCATCAAGGCTAAAAGTTCTAATACAAATGATTCGTCATATTATGTCTTAAAATGTCATATAATGAATTTATAGGAAATGGTTTTACAAAAGCATTGTTTGAATGATATGTCTGATGAACAACGATATTGTTCCTTTCTTATGATTATAATAACTTGCTCATTTAGTAATTACAATTATATTCTTAATTAATAATTTAATATAACAATAACATAACAAAATACTGCATTCTTCATTGCTAATTATTCTTATGATATGTTCATTTAATTACAATGAAAGTTACATCATCTAACCAAAAATTTCTTTTTTTTATTTTTATTTTTTGTTTTTTATTTTATTTCATTGCATTTATTTATTTATTTTTGATTCGGTTAAGCTTTCACTGATCAAGAAAAGAATCAAAAATATTTATACAATTTAAATTTTCAATAAAGATGTATTAAAATTTTGAAAACATAATTACAAAGAATGAAAAAAAAAACCCACGAATTTAATACAATTCGTAATACAAATCTTGAAACTAATAAACTGATTTGAAAATTTCTGAAAATAAATAATGGCAATTATAAATAATATATAGAAATTGACCAAATAAAGAGTGAATATTTATTTTAATCGTTTTATCTATTTCCAAAATAACTTCGTTTTGTGATATACAATGTACTAAGTACCTTTAAAAAAAGTAAAATAGTTTTTGCAACTTCACGTTGTGAATAAATATGAGATAATTCTGTTGTTATATGACTGGAATATTTTTCATATATGATAATTTGAAAAAAACGTGTAATCATTCTAAAATATACTTAATATAAGAATCTAAAAAATTCAAGAGTTCTTCAAAAACCTATTTTTTAAAGATTTTGACAATTGCAAAGTATTTAAAAATGTTCTCTACACATAAGATATAAAGATGTAAGCTTAAGTTGATCAGAGTTAGGATGGATAAGTGCAAAAAATAATGTCGCTTATTTTAAATCCATGTACCTCGAAAATTCAAGTGTTGGAAGTTTTTGATAAAAGGCTTAGCAATAGCTTAGGTAGGAATGGTAACATCAATTCTACTATGATTTATAAATGCCGATCTATTATAGATTGTGTAGAAGAACATGTTATATTTCTCCTTTCCAAAATGTACAAAATTTGAACCCAAATAATGTACCAAAGGAATAACTGATTCCATTCATATAATTGATTGTAAAGGATATTCATCATTTTTAATCTCTGAGAAAGAATTTAGAAGTGATTTTGTTTTACTCTTTTTCATTCTTAAAAATAATAAGTAGTATATTACTCGTTTGAAAATTTTAAAATTGGAAAATTATAGTATAAATATTAAAATTTTTTTTCTGGGAGAAAAAGTATTTTTTAAACAATCAAAATTTAAATGTAAAACTTTATAATAAGGTTAAAACCAAAGTATTTTCTTTTGTATTTCCAAGAATAATAAGCTTTAATGATCTTAAAAATTAATTTTACTATAAAACCTATAAAGTTTTATTAAGAACCAAAGACTCGTCATTTGGATTATAATTTTTGTATTGCGTTAGATTTCATTTCTCAAATTTAAAACAGTTCTGATATACAATTTTTAAGTGGAATATTAGATTTCAATAACATTTAGTTGCATTATAAGATTTTAAGCAATTTTGCAATAACAAAAGAAAGAATGTATAAAAAAACAACGTATTGAATATATTACTATTTTTGATTTTCATAAAACTGCTTGTACTAAATATTGAATTAAATTAAATATTGAAATATTTATTCACTAGCCATTGCATTTTTTACTTATGCCGTATTATAGAAAGCAAAGTCATATATCTTATAATAAATAAAAACAATGCTTTTAAGAAATACTGTAATTATTTTATTATTTTACAAAGCAATTGTAAGAATGTATAAAAATAACTTATGAATAAAATAAATAGTTTCTGCAATATTTAACTGTAAATATTTAATTTCGACTTTATTAAATATTGCAGTGTTTCTTAAGCATGGTTTTTAAAAATTAACTTCTAAAATCTTAGAAAGTAAATACAGGACTTACTTTTCTAAAAATGTATTAGATAGTTCATACGTTTACAATCATTTAATATGATTTAAATTCCCTATTCATACGAGAACATTATTTTTTATGAAATTATTCAGCAAAAAAATTTATTTAATAAAATATTATTCAAATGTTTGTGAAGCCAGCAATTTTTTATAAATAATATTTTATAATATTTATATAAAATTTATATATTATACATTCCATTTATAATATAATTATTAATATATATTATAAATGGAATGTATAGTTTTTTAAATCTATTTTATCTATTCCGTAATATTATTAAGTTTTTTTGCATTATAACCTATCTGTTTAATTAAAATTCAGAATGTTTACAATATGTTCTATATTTCAAAGTCATCATCCGTTGTTATGAAAAAGTTAAAAATTTTCGATCAAATATTATTTGAAAAATAATAAATTGCTGTGTTGTTTATAATTACTCTTGGCAACGCCAAGTCCGTCTGTCAAAGACTAGGCGAATGAAGTCAGAGAGAGAGCGTTTTCCGTTTTCGAATAGAGCACCCTCATATGAAGGTGGACGTACGACTTTTGGCTAATAGATAGCAGCACCATTTGAATCTTCCAATTTTAGAGATTGAAACCTGTGAAGACCCGTAGCCTGGCTCCAACCACCTCCAGAGGTATTAATTTGTAATGGGAATAAGGAGGACTTTGCGACCTTACGGAATTTTCGTGCCCAGCCACCATTAGTGAACACGGTGGATCTTCTGTTAAGCCGGGATTTGAACTCACCACCTTTTGGTAATGAGAACGATGCCCTAACCAACCAGGCCACCGTGGCCTTTTAAATAATTAGTAAATTATTGTGAGTATAATTATATTATTAGTATATTATATCAATTATAATAATCAATGAAGTTTTTATAAAAGTTAACAAACAGAGACATTTTAAATTTGCAAATATTTAACTTGTCAAGGATTTATTTTATAATCTGAATTTCTATTTCTTGACTAATGAATAAAAATAAATTTAATTGTGGTCATAAAATTTATCCAGAATAACATTCAAAACTATTAAAAATAAAATGCTTATATTACATTAATAATACACAAAATATAATTGATTAAATTTAAACAAATTTGGTTAAAACAAGTATTATTTGAAAATTTAACATTTCAAAAGAAAGCATTTAATATTCTAATTTGAAATATCGAATTTAATTTCTTAAAACATTGATTGTAAATTTTTATTTTGAATTTAAAGCACTATATTTATTTCAATGCTGAAAATGTTTCATTTTTCCTCATTTTTCCTAAAAATAATCTTGTTAAACTATTTGTTATTAATAAACATCATATTGGAAAATTTTACATCTCTGTAATCATATAATTGAATGCTGAAATGTCCTCAACAGTGTTGTTCAGGATGACGTGTTAATTAACTAACATGGACAAGAAATTGGATTGATGCTTGGTTGAAAGCAACCAACTGTATTATTATAGTCTATGCATATTATGTGTTATTATGCATATTATATGTTATTCCTTTGATAATTCATTAGATCTAGTGTTTGATAACTTTCATAATTTTTAATTAAAATATCCTTTTAATATAATGCACTTTAAATTAAATTTAGCTTTTAATTTAACTTTAATGGTTCACTTCCTGTGTAAAACTTAATTTGTAGTACACTAAAAATATCAGCAAATTGACCGTTTGCCCTATCATTAAAAACTAATTATTGAAGTGATTAAAATATTAATTGTATATTCATAGAAAAAATGAATAATGTCTGAAGAATAAAACTTTTGAATTCAATGTATCTGAATTTTTCTAATAAACCAAACATTTGAGAAAATAATTCTTTCTTAATGATAAAAAAAAAAATTCAAAGATTATCGTTGGAAAAATCTATGTAGAATCTCTTCTTTTTTATGATGCGATCAATACGATATGGAGTATTAAGAAATATTTTTAAAGAAATATATTATTTTACATTATATTTCCATCGAAAAAGTTTCAATTTATTTGCAATATATATTGTCTGAAATTTTTAGCAAAGATATATAAAGCTCTATAAAATCAATACATGAGTTAATTACATTATCTGTATTTGCAAATCCCTCTTTGGTTTTCAAAGAACCAAACGAACATGTTTTTTTCCAAAATGAGTTAGTAATTTAATTTCTAATTAATTTTTAATAAGAAATCAATTTAATTTCGAATAACATATATCTCATTCTAAATCCTTATTAGTTGGAGTAATTAAAAGCGTTTAACCATGAAAAAACTCACGAGCTTCTCAGCTGTAAATTCTGTTACTGTAAGTTTGTTCATTCCATAGTTTCATAAATATGAAGACTAATTTCAATTATCAGTTACCATGATCTCTTACATTAGTCCTTTAAACCTCGCAGGTTTTGCGTTTTGCTTTCGGCTCTAAGCTTCGATGCTTCTTTCACATTTTAGCCAAGACCTTCTTATTAATCAGCAAAGATTTTCAGCTGATTGTTACCCTTCTGACAACCATACTTGTTAAAATTTGTGGATTTCATTCAGTTCATAATTTTTTTTATTTTGTATTTTATGTACTTCCTCTACATTTTAACTTATCATGGATGTATTTTAAGAACTTCCTTGTGTAAGAAATCAAAAACGTGAGCATTTTTAATAGAAAATCAAAATTTTTTCGTCTATTATCTTACGAATGTAATCCAAGTAGTCCACTTCTTGACTATAATGGCACATAAAATCTAAATTTTCATACACTTATTTGTTTTCGTACACTTATTGGGTTGATGTTTATGGTAAACATACTTCTTTATTAATTATAATCTAAATATAAAAAATGATTCTTAAACTGCGAGCAAGTTATTTTTTGCCATTCTGTGCTTAAATCGAATTAAAGTGTTCATCATTCAAAATTCAGATGACAGTTTAGATTGTAATTTTTTGCTCATGGATATTATAGTAGAAAATTTATGCCTTGTAGAAGAATAACTAATTAATCTATAGAGCTTGAAATATTATTTATTGCATTTTATGGAAAATATTTTTTTTTATATTCTGTTATATCTTCTCCTATTGGAAAGGAATATGTTTAAAAAAATTAAAAGAAACCACTTCGACAAGAACCTTATATGTCTCTACGCACTGAAAAGGAAAATTTCTCTCATTTTACACAATCATAATTTAAAATTAACTAAAGAAATTTTGCTCTTAGAAATATTAAATAACCATAATATAACCATTTTTATAAGAAAAAGACAATAAGTATAAAATTCAGTTCACCAAATTAAGTTAGTTAACGAAATAACAAAAATCATTTCTTTCTTATATTATCTAACAGAGTTAACGGTTAAACAGGATAAAACTTGTTTTTAAGCAGAAACAATTTATGTTCCTTATAACATTTTGACTTTCATGATATTATTTAATAACCATACAGAATATTTAATTTCATATCCATTGATTCTAATAATGTATTACTTTAACAAAAATCTCCTACATATTTTTCAATAAGTATCTCGATATTTAGTTATATTAGACATAGTTCATATCATTTCACTGCCCTCGCAACCAATGCAGACCTGGCAGTGAATGCTTAGTATTTCGACCTTCGGATGAGCACTTCGTGAGCAAGAATCCCTTCGTTGTCCATTGAGTGAAAATACACCTACACAAACTACTAAATAAACATCTATTTACTGTGAACTTCATCCTATAAATGAACCTAATAGGATCATGAATACTCAATAGAAAATTTTAATTACAAAATAATATACCAAAGATGAAAACGTAAAATTACTCTACAATTCTCATTTTGGAATTTGTATTTTAGCATTTATTTAAATCATATGCATATTTATATAATAAATTTAATATTTTAAAAATAAAATATTTTTATTTCCATGAATAAAATACAAAGTATAGAATTTTTTTGTCGAATGGCAGCCAGGCTGGAAATATGGAGGTTTTCTGTTCCACTTTTTAACTTGAAACGTAACTTGTAGTGTAGAGTCTGACTACTTCAGTACAGACATACCATAGGTACTCGTTTATAGGGTAGCCAATAATTCATACAAGGAGAGAAAAAGAGAGATCACATCCGTACCGCACTGGGATTCGAACCCAGGACCTCTCTATCATCAGCAGTCAGACACGCTGACCATCAGACAAGGTGAATGGCAAAATGCAGAATTGAAGAACTAAATTAATGGTTCCTTTCAAAAGACGTATAAAAGTGTTAATTAATTTTAATATAATGAAATAATATAAGAATAATGTATTTTTAAAACAGAATCTCTCTCTTTTTTATCAAAAATGTCAATACACACTTTCATTTATACCTGAAAAGTTAATCCCTTTTATGGATGAAATTAATAGTATTAATTCTGATGTATATGAAAGTGTAAATTTTCATATTTATTGTGATATTAATAACAAATAATTTGCAAAAAAATATCAAAATACGACGAGAAAATGATATATTTATACTTAAAAGTTAAAAGGTATTCTACACATAGCTATTGTCTCAGATTACCTCGTAAATTCAATGTTTTAAAAAATAAAAGCAAACGAGTGATATAATACCGTATGATATCTATACAAAGATTACAAAAACGCTCATTCCAGTGCTTTAAATTAAAACCAGAGTTTTGAAATTTTAAAATTGATAAAAAAACTAATTGATTTGATTTGCATTAAAGATATATTACTTTTAATTCTGTAAATAAAATACGAGTGATTTAAATATCAAAGTTTAATTGTTTTCTATGAATAATTTAATTTCGTAATTATTCTCTGGGGACATTCATGTTACGTTATTATTTTGAAAAAAAATTAATTATTTATATAAATTTATTTTCATAATAACTTTGAAAAACATCTTATCCTTAACTTTAAATATTTTGAAAATATTTCAGAATTTCTGTATATTAAATTATTGTTTTTTGCATTTGTCTGAATATATTTATATCAAATGCATTATGATTTATTTTCATCAGTCATCGTTAATGATTAATGAAAGTATAATTTACTACTTTTAATTCAATATATATATATATATAGCTACATCAGGAAGAAATGCAGATAACAAAATTATATTTATTGAACAAATATATTATACTAGAAATAGCAAGTGATTAAATTATCAAAACATTTGGCTGGATAGATCCTGAGAAATCAGTACCCAGAACAACCACCTCTGGCAGTAATAACAGCAGTTATACGCCTGCGCATTGAGTCAAACAGAGATTGGATTGCATGTACAGGTATAGATGCCCATGCAGCTTCAACACGATGCCACAGTTCATCAACCGTAGTGACTGGCGTTTGGTGACGAGCCAGTCACTTGGCAACCATTGACCAGACGTTTTCTGTTGGTGAAAGATCTGGAGAACGTGCTGGCTAAGGCAACAGCCGAACATGCTCCGTATCAAGGAATGTCCGTACAATACCGGCAACATGCGGTTGGGCATTATCCTATTGAAGCATAGGGTTTCGCAGGGCTCGAATAAAGGGTAGAGCCACGGGTCGTAACACACCAGAAATGTAAAGTGCACTCTTCAAAGCACCGTCAATGCGAACAAGAGGTGACCGAGACGTGTATCCAATGGCACCCCATACCATCACGCCAGGTGATGGGCCAGTATGACGATGACGAATGCACGCTGCCAGTGTGCGTTTACCACAATGCCGCCAAACACGAATGCGACCATCATGATGCTATACACAGAACCTGGATTCGTCTAATAAAATGACGTCTCGCCATTCGTGCGCCCAGGTTCGTCGTTGATCACACCATTGAAGGCGCTCTTGTCTATGACGCAGCGTCAAGGGAAGCCGCAGCCATGGTCTCCGAGATGAGAGTCCATGCTGCTGCAAACGTCGTCGAACTGTTCGTGCAGACACTTGTTGTCTTCCAAACAATCCCGTTTCTTGACTCACAGCTCGTGACGTGGTTGCACGATCCATTACGGCAATGCGGATAATATGCCTATCTTCTCGGCTGCTAGTGATAGGTGGCCGTTGAGATCTCGCATGGCGTTCCGTATTACAGTCCTGAACCCATCGATTCCATATTCTGCTAACAGTCATTGGATCTCGACCGACGGGAGCAGCAATACTGCGATAAGATAAACCGCAATCCCGGTACGCTACAATTCAACCTTTATCAAAGTCAGAAACGTGCTGGTACGCATTTCTCCTTCTTACACGAGGCATCACAACAACTTTTCACCAGGCAACAACGTTTAAATGCAATTTTGTGTATGAGGAACCAGCTGAACAATTTCTTCATTTAAACACAATGTAGGTGTTCGCTACTGGCGCCTGTTTTTTCTGAATGCGCTGAAAAGCTAATCATTTGCATATCACAGCACCTTCTTCCTTTTGTATAAATTTCATGTCTGTAGCATGTCGCCTTCTTGGTGTAGCAATTTTAATGGCCAGTACTGCATATATATATTTTAACTTTTTAAAAAATGATACGTCATATGAAAAGTGTGTTAATGGGAAAATTGTTACCTGAGCCTTCACAGATTTCAACATAACCGAGATCATGTCTTTTAAGTTTGAAGCCATTAGTAATTGAAGTTTAAATCTTAAAATTAATTATTCGCAAATTTTAACATTATTGACTAATGGATTGAAACAAAAAATGTTTTCGTAATTTAGTGGCATTATACATTAAATTCAAGAAATTCATCTGAAAGTTTTTCATTTTAAGTAGTGGTCTGATTTGAAGAAAAAATGTTTTCTAGAGACAGATAAATATAAAGCAGATGCAGTTATGCTATCATGATGAAACCTACTTATTCAACATGTCAGAAATATTTTTAAATTCTTACGTATTTTTGAAATATATTAAAAATCCCTGGGGTTAATTAAAATTAAAATTCTTAATGGAAAAATTAAGACCTAAAGTACCACTTAAAGGAAAACTATGAAGCTAACATTCCTATCCCGAAAATGGTTCGAGTTACTAAAAGTTGGTTGGTTGGGTTGGGTTTTGTGGCGCAGGTTCCAAAAATTACAAGCTGCGCCAGAGATACTAAAAGAGATTGATTTACAAATTTATCAAGTGTTATCAGTTTAATTGAAAATAAAATTGACAGACATTAATTTAAAAAACTAAACATTTAAAGCACACATTTATTTTCCTGTTATTTCTTTCTTTGTGCTATCATGAAACTGGTACAGCAGAGGAAATTATAAGTGGGCAAACTGCTACACACACAATATGGTTCGCTATATATCCAGTGATTCCCAATGAGAAAAAAAACAGGTGAAACCCCTAGAAATGAATATTTTTGTTTACTGTCTTTTTAAATTGAGTAAGTAGTAATATTATCACATGTAAAACATTAAATTGAACTAAACTTGCACTTGGTGTTGAAAAGTTTAGCTGTATGCAAATATGTAAAAAATACGGATGCTGTTAACCTTAGTTAACTATAAGAGAGAAGTTCTTGGATTATTAATGTATTCAAACAAATAGACATGGAACAATATTCTAAATTTCATGTCTGTGCAATTGTTATATAAGGTATCGCGTTTGTAAAAAAAAATTTTTCTATATCCTTATCTTTCTTATCAAATCATCCTAAATGTAAGAAACGCATAAGACAGAGAAACGTTAATCATATTTGGATAAATTATCAAACAAAATGATTTAATTTCTCAAAAACAGATTTTTCTAAGGAAGTAACTTCTTTTTATCTCTCCTTTTTACTAATTAAATTGAAGTATGCTTTGCTGAGTTTCCATTGAAATTAAAAATATAAAATTCAGTATAAAATAACTGAATCAATATTTTAGTTGTCTGCATATTTATTATACTTTTTTTAGGTAATAAATTTTTATTACATTAACATTTAATTTTGAAATAATTAATTCATCATACCTGGATCGATTTTTTTTTATTTGAATGACACCAATTCACAGTTTTTTCAATTAAAATCTGACGATATCAAAGATTCGGAGAATATTTAGAGAGATTTGAAATTTTCCATCAAATTTTTAGAAAATAAACTTAAATTTATATAAGTCATCATTTCCTTCTACAATAGTAGAATAATATGATGATTGGTTTGAAACACTATCTCATGATATATTTTACAATGATATCATACTCTGACAACTCCCTTCTTCTAGAATAAATCTTTCATCGTGTTTATATGATAATGCTAATTTAGTGGCTTGAACTAACCTTCCATGTATTACACTTCTAATAAAATAAATATCGGAATTTTTTTCATTTCATTACTTAAATATATATTAGTTTTTAACCAATATGATCGTTTTAACTTAAACATTATGAATTTTTGTTACTTTAAGTCCATGTTCAAATGTATTTTTCAAAAAATATGAAGAATATACCATGCTTTATAATATTAATTGTTTTTAAATTGTTTGTTTAGGTCTATCTGAAACTCTGTTCTATGAAACTATAAGTAAATTAACTTTTAGTTGCATGTAATACTTAAGGATGAGATGCAACTAAATGTGAATTTACTTTTAGTTTCATAGAACAGAGTTTCAGATGTACCTAAACAAATAATTTAAAAACAATTAATATCATAAAGCATGGTATATTCTTCATATTTTTTGAAAAATACATAAGGATGAGATATGAGAAGTAACTTTTTTTGAAATCTAAATCCATTGAATTTTGCCATACTTTAAATATCAATTTTTTCTAGCCAATAATATTATTAACATATATATTATATAATTCGATTCAATATATTTTTCATAATTTTTCATATATTTAACTTTTCCATATCAACGATCCACTTGCTAGCCAATGGTTGAGTGGTATGCGTTTCTGACAACTGGGCTGTTGGTCCCGTGCTCAAATCCCGGTTTGGTCATGGACACACATATATTTCCTTTCTCTCTCTCTCTGTGCGTGTGTGTGTGTATCAGTGTTCTTTCTTCTTTTCTTCTGTGATGATGGGTTAATGTGCTCCCCCCCCCCTATAAACGGGTTTGTGGTGTTTGGAACTGAAAAAGTCGGACTCCACCCCAAAAACAACAGCTTGGTAGGTAAAGTTGAGCAACTCACCCCACCCCAACACAACAACAACCATCCATTTAACAAGGATTTCTGTAGTTAAGCATTTAAAATAAGTAACATAAATTAAAAAAAAATATCAAATATAATCAAATTATGTTATAAATACATGAAGAGAGATATTAAATTAAATGAATAAACATTAAAATTGAATTAAAGGAGTGATTATTTCCCATATTTTTATCATTATATCTCAAAAATGAAAAATCATTATCTAAGTTCATTGAAAAATATTAATTACTTTGATACTTCCGATGATATAAACTCTCTTAGGTTCATAAAATAGAATTCCCACTAGTACAAACGAAACATCCGATTAGTGCTTTACTTTCAAAGAATTTCTTGTTTTTAATTATTATTTTTTTTGTTAGGACTTTAACTATTATAAGGAAAGAATCTTTATTATGATTTGTTATGACAGTTGGGTTTTCCTGATATCATCAGACAAAGGAAAGGTGGAAATATGATTAGGTGGTATTATGTGCTTATAAATTTCTAATATTTTCAAAACAACTTGAATTATATAATTTTGAAATTTATAAAAGATGTTGATTAATATAGCAAATGAAATATTATTTAATTTATTAATCAGTGCTTATATTATGTTTTATCTTTTGTTTGTGATTAGTAATAGAAAGTACTTCACCACTATATCCATTTAATCCTTAAAAGCCATTAAGATAATTATTGCATTAAGTTTGGGGATGTTAAAAGTTTTCTAAGTTTCTAAATTTATTTGCTTCATTTTTTCACAAATTTTATTTACTTAAAGAATTTTATCTAGTTTACGGTATTATTTTTTTAAAAAAATGTAACTTACATTTCATATTATAGAAATTCTCAAATTATGTTGTCATTGAAAAAAAAGATTTAATTGTTTTAATTAAAAAGATTTTTCGATCATTTTAATATCAAATACAGGAACAATAAATTCGTAAAACTTTTTATAGGAATTCATTACATATTTTTTACAGTTATTAATTATTTCTCGGGATTAAATTCAAAACATGTATAATTATATCAAAAAATTATATAAATACAATATATTACACAGTTTACAACTTTATAGTCAAAAATCATAATTTGTAATAAATATGTTTAACTCAAATTAAAGCAAGTGTCTTAAAATCATAAAGGTTTTAAAGTATATAGTGAACTTGAAGTTGTTCATAAATGTCAAACCATCTTAAGCAAGTTCATATATCATCAACAATAACTCAGATATATGTGTATTTGGCTGTTAATATTGAAATATAGAAAATCTACTGAATTTTGTACTCATTCAGCGTCGAAAGGTTTTAAGGTTTAAAAGTGTCTGAATACAACACAGCTAAATAAAATAAAAAGTAAATGTGGTAGTTGAGAATAAAAGCTTTGGTAGTTTTCCTGAAATCATTTATTGAGAGACAATAAGTAAAATCTCAAATGCAAAAATAATATATTCGACGCAGACATTATTTGCATTTGTGATTTCACTTTTTGAAGAAGATTTAATTTCACTTCACAACATCTATTTTTTAACTATGATGTTGCAATATTTATTTCCAATAACATTTCTTGTATTTTTATAAAAAAATTTTTTATAAGGTTAATAATGTTCATGGGAATAAAAAGTATTTTGGGCAGCTGTAGCCTAGTTAGTTAGGGCGTCAGTCTCGCAATCTCAAGGTTATGGGCTCGAGACCCATCGACTAAAGAACATCGTGTTCACTAAATGGTGACTAGGGGACGTAAAATATATTGTGGTCACAATATTCTCCATATTTCTATTACAAATTAATATCTCTGGGCTTGGTAGGAGACAGGCCTAGGGTTTACCTTGGCCTTCTATCTCTAAATTCAAAGATGCAGATGGTGCTTCCATCAATGAGGCAAGTCGTACTTCCATTCTCTTGAGAGGATGCTATGTTAAAAAGCGAAAGGCGCTCTTCCTTTCTTCATTCACCCAATCTCAAATGAGTGGGCTTTGACAACAACAGAAAGTATTTTTTATCATTTAAAAAATGTGCTTGTGTAACATTTCCTTAAACATTATTTAAATAATTAAAATAAATGTTGGGTTAATAAGTGAAATTATTCGTGTATGAAAATTTGTGATGTTAATCTATTATTTTATAAAACGTAATTTTAAAACTTTAAAACCAGAGTTTGGGTATTCTTAAATAATGGTACTCTATTTATAAATTATATATCATTTTTAGTTTATACCATGTTATTAATATATATTAATAAAAATTGCATACTTAAAGTCAAAAAAATATTAAGTTTTTAAAATAAAAATTAAAAATATTTTTCTCATGTGAAATATAATTTTATGCAAAAAATATATTTATGTATTAAGAAAGGAAAACTATATATAAATAGTTAGTTAGTAAGACAAAAAAATGAATAAATCTCGAAATTATAAGGTAACTTAATTAGAACAAATAAATTAAATGTTAACCCTTCTTTGCATGATTTTTTCTTTATTGGTGAAATAAATCAAGTTGATATAATTCATGTTCAAAATTAAAGGAAAAATGGTTAAAAAAAATCTTAGTATATATTTATAGTATAAATTTAGCAAAAAACAATATGCTAAAAATTTCCACCATCATCCAAAGTTAGATCATTAGCTTAGTACTAAATAGAAATAAAAGAGGAAAATAACAGAAACACGTGTTACAAACCTTTTTTCCACTCATTTTCAATTTTTTAGCAGTTGAAACTCTAATATAATAAAACAAATTTATAAACGAAATCATACGTTTATTGCAACTACAACAAACAGCGGAATGAGACAACTTTAAGCTCGTTTCACTGATTTGTTTGTTTGTTTATTTTTGACAGCTATGTTTTTTTTATGCAATGGACATTAAAAAGGTATCCAAACACGATCAACTTAAAATGAACTAGTTCTTTTATGTAATTTTTGGGCATTATAGGTTATGATGAAAATTTCCACCATTATGCAAAGAAGGGTTAAAGATACATAAGATTCACATTTTTTCATTATTAAGTTGAGAAATAATCTAGATTATAGATATTTTAAATAAACTCCATGTATATTTACCATTTTTATTTTGTTTCAAAATGATTTAAATTAATAATAAAATTGTGCTCGCAGGTTTCATGATATAAATGATGTCAATTTTTTCAAATTATAATGTTTAATTTATTTCAGAATTAAAAAATAATATTTAAATATCATTATAAAAAAAGTTTAATATCCTAAATATTTTCGAAATTTTACTTTAAAGACTTGCAAAAAAATGGGTCATCATTATGAGTGAAAGTAATTTTGTTCATGCTTAAACTTTTTAAAACAATAACCATACATCACTTGTAATATTATTCATTTGAATTTTGCAGCAAATTTTGCGTGTGTTGAATTAAATAAGAAATTTTAACTAAGAGGTTTTCAGTAGTCATGCCTATTTGTATACAATTCATGAGTTAATTCTCTTTCTTAATTCTCTTAATTCTTAATTATCTTAAAAACCTATCGTTTATTTAAAATAGTAATATGATGTGTAAGAGATAACTTATGTTGTTTTATTCCAAAATCGTTATACATTACATCTTTACAAAATATGTCTAAGGCTAAGTGTTTGTATTTTAATATCATATTTCCTTCATTAATTATTTCACTTTAAAAATATTCTCTTACAATTTTTGAAAAGGTTATAAAATCATGTAAAATAAATACAATTTTAACATACATTTTTGAGAAACATTAATATTTTTAAGAAAATCCCAAATCCTATAATTTCTTCACAATGTAATACATACTCATAAAGCCTGAAATAATAACTAATCTAAGCTCTTATTTAAATAATATTAGCTTAGAAAATAGGTAACTAATTTGAGCACACTGTATGATTACAAATATCTCTAAGTTACTGTGTCTCTTAAAACTTTCATGAATGTAAGAATTAAGTCATAATAATGTCTTCATTAAATATTTTATTTATTACATGTAATGAAAAAATGTCTTAATCTAATCAACTCTGAAATTTGTATCTTTTATATTTGAATTTAATTTGAATAATAGAAAAACTATAAAATGGAGAATATAATCCTACTATTTTAACATTTAAATTTTTTAATTTAACTTAGTTTAAAATTTAAATAATTTTTAAATTAATTTCGTGATTAAAAATTTAAACATTATTAAGATTATTGTGGAAAGTTAATTTAAATAAAAATTATAAACTAAATATTATTTAATAAGCAACTTTATGATTTATCATCAAAATTTACTAGATTCCAGGTATTGTTTCATCCAAAATAAATTTTTATGTACTATTTGTATTAAAAATGTACCTTAAGACATCTTCAAAAATAAAGCCTAATAGTTAAGGTATAAAGATTTAATTTTAAATAGAGAGTAACTGAAATAATAGTTAAAATATTCTGGAATTTTAGATAAAAAAAATTTGGAAGGATATTTAATAAATAAAATAACTTCTTTGTCTTAAAATTTGAAAATATTCTTTCAACTTACAGTTAAACTAAATAAACGAGAAAAATAAAATATTTTTAAATTCTGACTTAAATTTGTTTTCTTTTTTGAGAATTTTTTTTTTTTAAATTTCAAATAACATGTTAAATAACTTCTTGAGCAGTTAAATTTACAAATAAAAATAATTTTAGAGCATTTAAAAATATTTATAAATGTTATAAATATGAACAATTTTAAATGGTAATAATTAGTACAAACAAACGTTTATGTCCTAAGCAATGTAAAGGTTTGCAAGGATAATTAATGTCTTTAATACATAGTAAAATAAAGTTTCTATTTCATACATAGTGATCCGAAGTTTCTTCTGATAAATCCTTGATAAAATTTTATTTTGCTTATATATTTATTTAGAACACATAAATTTTGTAAGCAATAATACCAAATAGTGAGCTTATATGAAACAGATATGAAAAAAAAACAATGTAAAAGATTTATATAAGTAAATAATAATATCATATTTTGTTAACAATAATCATCAGGTTTGATGAGGAACAGAAAGAGAGGAAGATGTCTTCTGCTCGTATACCGAAGTATATATGAGTAAGATGTTTTTCCGGTATTTTTATTGTGGCTCGTATATACTACTCTACCAGTAAACAACTCATAAATAGTAATGCTTCCCATCTGCTAGTCTGTATATATGTATATAATACTTTGTCCATTTGAGAGAAAATAGGAAAATAGTTAAAAAAAATATCCTTGCCATAGAATAAAGTTATATTGACAAATAAAATTAAAATATCACATTTTAAAACCAAATTTTGCATATTTATATAAGTGAAAACAAATTTAACTTTACATTGAAATGTAATTTTTTTTCAATTAACTTAATTAATTATGTAAATCTAAACTTATAAAATTTTGCATACATTTACAAACAATTCAAAGCTTCTGTGAATTTAAAGAAAGTAATATGTAAATTATTTCTTTGACCTTCAACTAAAAAAAACAACATAGAAAAATTGAAAAGAAAATTTGGATTTTCTTAGAAAACTAGCATTAAATTCAATAGATCATTTGCCAAATAATTTTTCTTCTCTACATAGTTTTATATTTTATATTATAATGATTTAAATGGAGCAAACTTTTTCAATATTTATTTATTAAATGAACAAAAGAAAATTTAAATATGAAATATTATTTTAAATAATTGGAAACTGCAATAATTTTGAAATTAAACGGTAAAATTTAACAAATTTCTAGTTAATGTGAATAAAAAATGTCTTTAAATAAAATGTTTTCTGTAATTATGTTTGTATTTTACGAGAAGGTCTACTGATCTAATGATTTTGACAGAGTTTAAACTGCTGTCACCCGAAGATTCGATCTAATATCTCCAATACTGCGCTTATCTTTGTCTGTTTGCAAGCACTTGTTTGAATACTAAGAGGATCAAAGGACAAAGAAACTATAGCGGAAGTGAAGCAGTTATCCATTCAAGATACTGGTTATCAGACACTTCCACTAGATAAACTGAGATTAGCGGAAGGAAGTGATTCAGTAGCGACTCAATACACCGTAGGTGAATACAGAATTGTTTCTAAGTGATTCAGAATTCTCTCTTACCAATTTCTCACTTAAGTCGACTCATACATAAGAATCTTTATTTTTAAATTATTCAAGAATTTAGTCATAAATTTCTAAATCACTTTTCTGCACACTGATGTGTACAAATGTTTCTAGAAATTAATTGATATTTAATAAATATATGCGATGTAATGAAATATATTGTATATATAGCTGTATATATAGCTACATATAATAATTTTAAGTGAATCTTAGCTATACACTATGTAAATGAAAAAGAAAAGAATGAATGATGAATATATGATACATATGAATGAATGAAGTCTTTGCTTATATTGTATACAAAAACGTTATTGCAATTTAGTTTTTATGCGATTGTAGGGAAATAGTTAAATGGATAATATTCTAGGCCATTTTTTTAGCCCTCAAGCAATTACAATAAAAACATTCAAAAATAAAATTGGAAAAAGTAGGTTTATCATTACGAAATTAGGATAAAATTTTACCATTGTGATTTTTGAAGTGTTAAATATTTTTTCATAATTCAAAATTATTCATTGCGCTGTAAAAAAAAAAGTCATATTTTCAAGTCATAGCCTAATTTTTCATTAATATTTTAATAAAAGTTTGCATTTGATTGAAAACAAAAATTTATACATCAAATATGTCAAGGCCTTATATATAACTTTATATTTTTATATTAATACTTAAATATTTCATCTGAAAAATTATCTTGGCAAAGCGATAAGTTAATTTGTTGTTATTAGCAAAGAAAATATTTATTTAAATAATTTTAATTAAAATACTGATCTTACAATTAAGCTATATCATTTTCTGCCTGATTAGTATGAAAATTTGCTTAATTTAATTTTCCGAAGCAAATTTGCTTAAAAGAATTTTATTCATCAGTAATTTCAAATCGCAGAAACTTAATTAATGTTAAGCACACAAAAATACGTTATAAAAATAACTAATTAGAAAGAAATTCGACTAGGCAATCAAACAGCGGAAATCGTTTCTATATCTAGTAATATAATTTACGAAGAAGTTTAATTTCAAGTAATTTTGGCAGTTTTCTTTTCGTTTGATTTTCAAAGATAGAAATTAATTAAAAAGCAATTTACAAGCATAGTAAGTGTCACACATAAGCTTAATTTGTCTAAGCTATAAATTGTAAAATTATATCTTATTTTTAAAATCAAATAATTGTTAGAATGATCATTAAATACTGAAGGTTAATTAGTCACCGAAATACAGTAATATTTTTGAAGCTATAAAACGCATCGAAAAAAATATGGGAATTTGACTTATAAATCCCTAGGATCTTCCCTTGTCTCATTAATTAAAATAACTACGAGTATTAAATGAATTCAAGAAATTTTTATTACTAGATTTATTTACTTTCAGATTTATTTACTAAATGTATTAAAAGACAATGTAAACTTATAATTTTATTCAAAATAAATTTCGTTTACAATTTAAAACCTTGCTACAATTGTATTAAAACACACAATTAAATTTACCATAGATAAAATAATTATAAGAGCATTTTGTATAATAGCATTGTTGATTTAAGTATTTGAAACTAATTTTTAAGAAGATATTTACTTTAATAAATAAAATAATTTGGGTAATGAATATTAAGCCTTATTCATACATTGGAGTCATGCATAATTCAAGATGAAAGCATTCCGCATTCTGAGAAAAAATTCAATTACTTTTAAATCACGTAACACAAAATTTGACATTATTTAAAAGATCAGTTAAATTAATTTTATTAAATGGAAATTAATGCTCAGTAAGAATTTTAATGATAATATTTTGGAACAATAATTTTAATGTATACATTTTTGTTCATTAAATATTATAGAGTGGAACAGACAAGAGAAAATGATAATGGTAAGTCAAAAATATGAAATGATATGAAATAATTAAATTGGCAAAAATTTAGTGATTTAGAGAAGTACGAAATTAAGTTATTGCCCATGCTTACTACATCAGATCTTATCCAGTTAGACATGGAGTTATATTGAGTTCAAAAAATAAAAATGGGCAAACCATTCAGGGATTCTTCAAGTCTAGGCCAAATTTCATGACCTATCAGGTAGGGAAAGAAGGGGCTCTAGTGTCCTATGATACCTTAATTGTCTTCAATCATAAAAATATATATGAGAACAGTAGAAGCCAAGACAAAATTGGAATATTCTCACCATTAGGGTGAATCAGAACTTGTTTTGCATTACCTAATCTTGGATTATCTTGTGGAAAAATTGTGTTTCACAGGTCAAGAATCACAGTAGATGTACTGCAAGCAAACTCTCTTTCTTACTTATGGTCTATAAAGTTATTTTACAATTTTGAGTTTCCGATCTTAAATTATGAGTGTTTTTTCGGTCTTTAGTCATGGGAGAGCACAAAGATTTAACTCACCAAGTGTGGGTGATAATATCAAGAAACAATATTTCTCCCTTTCGATATACAAAGTTCCTGAGTCATCGAATTCAGACATTTTCTAATAAACATTTCTTTATATAATTAGAGGTATAAGATATTTTGAGAAAAATTTGTTGACACAAAATGAGTTTTAAATGAGAAATTCATAACACAACTTTTTCTCTTATGCATTGTTTCAGATATAATTTGCTTCTTGTACAATATGTTATCTAAAATGTCTAAGTGAAGTAAGCAAAAGAAAGTAAACTATCTAGTTAAGGTATAAAGTGGTAATCACTTGAAATATCGATACAAACTTTTTCCTTCCACGTGATCTTGTTCAAAAATATTGCTTTCTGGCATATACATTTTTATTAGCATATGTGTATAAATAAAATAGCATCAAAAATGTACATTTCTCGTAATTACACACTATCTTGTTTTTCATAAAAAAAATCCCTTTTACTATACAATATTCACTTGAAAGGAGAAACTTGGTAATCAATGGCACTCAACTATGTTCAGCAAATTATATGCTATTAAATATTGCAATAATAGAAACAATACAATCAGCCGATGGCTGAGTAGTTAGTGTTCCTAATTTCTAGGCTGTTGGTCTTGTGTTCGAATCCCGTCTCGGGTATTGTTTTTCTTTTCTCTTTTTCTCTATTTATTTTCTTGTCCTTTCTTCTGTTATGGTGAATGATTTTGCAACAACCTATAAACAGATTTGTGGCGGCGTGATATGGGTAATGTTACTAGCCTCCTTGATTTAGTTCACAGGTGTCTACAGGGTTAACGATAAATACGTAGCAATTTCCAGCTTTAGTGGTAAAGGGTTAGTCTTTTAATGTCATCTGTAAGAAAAAAAACTTAAGCACAATCCTTAAATAATAAAGCTGCACAAATGTAACTAATTTACAATTCTTAAGCATGCTGCTCCCTACTTTTATATTGCTGCCATTACATTTTGAATTTATCTTTTGCATATTTCAAATAGAACTATGCTGCATAATGATACAAGAGAGATTTTTACATTTGATGGCAAACTTTTATGCCAATTTTTTAATATTTTTTCTCCCTTTCATAAAATATTTAAATATACTAAATTATAATTTTAATTCTTATATCATATCAAATGCAGAATGCGTCAAGCCATGTAATCAGAAATCATTTGAGAGTACATTGATTAAAATTTAATTCAAAATGTCTTCCAGTTTCTCGCATTAATTTTACTAATCGCAATTTGAATTTATTAAGAATTAATAAAGATAATTAGCATGTCCAAATTTTATTTTATCCAATCATTTTAACACATTCCTGCATTTGATTATTACAGGTCTTACATATTAGATAAAATTGCTGAACATGAAAACAATTTTAATCTTAACGAATGGTAAGACATTTTATTTTGCCTAGTTTATCTAAGAAAAGTATTTTCACGTTATTATCATGAACGTACACAAATTTTTACCCTTTTATTTCTATACACAGCTATTAGCACTATTAAAAGTAACATACTATTAGAAACTGGCTTAAGAAAATTCTGTTTCTGGCCTTCATTTTATTTTGTTCAACATATTTTTTGCATATAAGGAGGATTTTTAGCATCAAATGTGCATAGCAAAGCGATTATGATTGTTTTTAGATTATAGATTTGTCAAATAAATTGCTAACATTCATTTGTAAAGGTGGGATGTTACACTGTTTGTAATAGTAAAGACATAGTAACACAAGACTTCAACTAAAACAACAGCATCAATAATTTTGATGCATAATACTATAATCTCATCTCTATTTCTAATTGTGGATATGAGTTACAAGCGGAGTCATTTTGAATCCGAAAAAAACACTGAAATAAATGAAGCCTTATGTTTTTTGTTATCTACTAGGATACAAGTTCCATATAAATTATAACGATTAACTCAACTTCTGCCTTACAGCAGATGATTATGTCATTAAGAAAGGAAATAGATCCATTAATTTCAGATCATGTGTAGAATGTGTTTGACCACCAAAGGGTCTATGAATTATAATGCTATTGAATTCTGTTGCCTAGAATTCAAGAATGTATCATAGATATTTGGATTTATTCTTGATCCAGAATTCCTCACATATGTAAAACGTATATTTTTATATTTGATCAGAGAAAGAAAACATTTTGTAATTACATAGGTGTCACACTAGTAATAAAAAATCACTACAATTTATTTGCATTGAAGGTAAGTTTGTGCTCTCTGAAATGACATGAAAATGACAAGAAAATTCAATAATGAAAATTCTCCTAATAAATCCCATTTTAATATAACTCTTCTTGAACAGGAATACAATTATTACAATTAATATTTTAATAAATATCCTAAAACTCAATGCACTTTTTATGGTCATTAAATCAATATACATTTGTAACTATGTCTTTTTATTCTTATTTTTAACGTATTTCTATTAAATACAAATTTCTTAGTTTATTATATCTTTTTTATAACATTTATCATAAAGTAAAGAACTGAATATATCATCAACAAAATAATTATTTAACAAGATATACAAAATGTTGGGTAAATGAAGAGAAAATGTAAATTTCTTAAAGGCACAATATATTTCAGTAAGAAGCAACAGCTTTTATTTCATATACTTTTTGCTTAATTTAAAACTAAATTAGATAATATACATTTTTTGAATATGCAAAAATAATTTCTGAATTATTATTATACAATATTCTGAACAATTTTCTGAATTTACCTATACTGAAGCAAATAATTTTCTGAATAAACCTTTTTTCTTGGAATCTTTATATACAAATAAAAAGAAATATTAAAATGAAATTTATTTTATTTATTATGAAATTTACAGTTAATAAATGAGAATTTTTAAACTTTCATTAATTACAACATATATAATTTAATTATTTACAAATTCATTTTTACATTACAAAATCTCTTATTTAGCCTCAGAAATCTATGCAACAGAAAATTCCTTATTTTAATATATTTTTTTCTAGTTTTGTAATTTCTATATAAAGAAAT
The DNA here is from genome assembly GCA_026290005.1 of Latrodectus geometricus. NCBI lineage: Eukaryota > Metazoa > Arthropoda > Arachnida > Araneae > Theridiidae > Latrodectus > Latrodectus geometricus. The sequence continues at coordinate 29,348 of JAPDSC010140012.1, forward strand.
CACTACATAGCAAAAATCAGTTTAGTTATCATTTACAAATTTAATAAATATTTTAATACTATTAAACTTTGTTTATTTATTAATATTATATGAAATACTTATAGATTTATGTGTGAAAGAAACAAGTATTAAACTTAATACTATCCACATACATATTCCATAATTGAATTATTTCTTTAGAAAAGATGGAAACCACTTTTTCTTCCCACAAAGGAAATAAATACGCCTTTCCTTCGTATATCATTTATAGTATTTCCTTTCCTAGTGCAGCTTTTGGAAACCATTTTTTGCAAAAATATATGGAAGTCCATGACTATGTATAAGAAAAATCTTGCTTTAAATGAAAGGAAAGCTTTGCATCGAATAGATTTTGGGAAATAATGCACTTCAATTGGAAAATTTGGGTTTTTATTAATTATTAGTATTTATGTATATTAAATTATATATTTTAACAATAAAGCCATAATGTCAGTTGTAAATCATAAAAACCTTTGTAAATATTTTAAGGACTTGCTAACGACAAAACAAAAAGAATTCAAACCAATAAACTTTCTCTAGTATTCATTAAAATTATTTTTCTTACAGAACTCTAATGTATTTTTAAGATAACGATCAAAACATAGTTAATCGTTGTGTTTTAAACATATTTTTTAACTTTTAATTTATTTAATTATTTAAATCATTTCATTTTTAATTCAAGTTATGATAGCTCTTATCTTTCTGGCAAGAAATGGAGAAATGATAGTATAAATTATTTTTACAATAGAAATTTCTATAAATTGTTAACAAGCATTTTATCATTCAAATATACTCTAAGGTACTTTACTTCAGCCTAGAAAATTTAATATATAGAAATGTGTAACATGTGAATAAAAGTATACAATTTTATATACTCTTTTAGAGGAGATTAATTGCACTGTGAAGAAAAACCATAGTTTTTTTTTAGTTTTTTTTATTATTATTAATATTTGTTGGAAAACAAATTAATCCTAAGAGAGTGCAATCAAACTAGAAGAATACAAAACAATTATTTATCCCGTGGTGACATGCGAGTAGCTACGAGATTTGAACTTTAAAACAAAAAGGTGGGAATAAGTAACTCATTTTTTAACAAAAAATGCTCAGAAAATATTTTGGCCCATTACAGTTAAGTCACATTTGTTGGAGAATCAAAGATAATGATCAATTAGAAGTACTCTTATAAAAATACAGTGAAATTCATCATAGTATAGAGTTACTTTCAATTTATTATTTGAGCACATTGTACGCAAGTGGTGAGGATCTTGCATTGGAAGTCAATGTGCTACAGGTCAAAAAGTAGACGAAATAAAAATTGATTTGATTATGTCTTGGATGAACAACTTTAAGGGTCTCCAATTAGAGAATTAAAATCTAAGATAGATCGGTCTGAAGTAATATAAAGAAGCAGACAAAAGCACGCCTTGTGTTGGCACAATAAGGACCAAATCCAAGTTTCTTAAATTTATATTTAAAATATCACATTACTTAAATCAATATTAGTAACAATAGAAAATAAATATTGAATAAACATTTTAGTCCTATAATTCCTCAATTTAATTGTAGGAACTTATTTTTTCTTGAAATTAACTGCTCTTACGTGTAACATAGTAACTGATATTGGAATTTCCATCTCACTTTCCTCGCACCTAGATGGTATTATAAGTTTATATTCAGTGAAACCACTCTACCTAATCATTTTTTCAGACCATACACATATTTTTTACATAATAATTTTATGCAAAATATTGAATGTTAAAATATTTAAATCTATTGCTATGAGATCAATATCTGCCATAAAAATAAACAGTAATGATGAAAACAAAATGCTTACTTCGTATCACTATTTATTGGGAGGATATTTAAGTTAAGTAAAATTACAAAGTAGCAATGTGCTTTTCTGTTTCATAATCATTTCACATTAATACATTGACATTAAAAATATCAAATTTGTATCACAGATATAACTATTATAATTGTTTTTAATTTAAGAACATATGCATTTTACGTATAAATAAATAAATTTGACATTCGTCATTTTTCCATTCAAATTGTAATTTGTACTTAATTAATTATAAGGTGCAATCGTTTTCCAAATTACATGAAACTCATGATAATCGATGCATTGAAAAGAAAGATAGCTGATATAAACATTTAATAATTTATTTCAATTAAAATACTGAATTTAATTTTACAATAATTCTTTTATATACATATTTTTACCATTTTTAAATTTTTGCTGTAAAAAACTGTGTTAAAGGGAAGATTGAAAATATGATATGATTATTTGGATATTTAAAACACTTTTATATTACATTTATTCTAGTTCTTTTTAAAAAATGTGTTAGTTCGTAAAATAAAATATTAAAATTTATAATACTCTTTATAATTAACCACTGATCCCTATCAATAAATTTATTCAGTTGGACCAAAAATTACCAAAAATTATAGGAAAGGAATGTTTAAAGATATTCTAGAACCAGATAACATTCGGCATTCATTATATTTAATTCCTTCTCCGAATTTTAAATGTAAATTATCTTTTACAGATAAGTTTTACAGATAAGTTTGTTTGAATTCTTAACAACTGTATGTGGGAGAATATCCTAAATATATTATCCATATTAATCTTCATTTCGTAATAAAGAAAGAGTTTTCTTTCAACATTTAATTCCTATTAAGAACTTAAAATCATTAAATTTACTTTAAATATATGTATAAATTCAAAACACTCAAAGAATACAAATCCATCGTAGAATCAAAACTTATTTTTAAAATAATATTACCACTGTATGTACTAAATCTTTATAATAAAAACAAAAATCTTAAATGATTTCATTCAACTCAGTTCAGCAAAAATCTCGTTCATTTAACACAGATTAGGATTTTTAGGAAAGACATTAAAATCGATCATTTTTTTCAATTTAATATTATTCTCGATTTCCATTATAATTGAATCACTATTATTTGGCTAATATGTGTTTCTGTTATTTGTGGATTGTTTATAAGTTATATCTTTATCTTCAGTAATGACATCACAGTCTTCAGACAAATCTTTGTTAGTGACCAGATGAAAATTTTTGATTTGAGTAGACGTATAATTATATTCTTCTTTACATAAATAGATTAGTAATTTGGTACGTGCTAGAAGAGAGAATTTGGAGAATTGCTAGATATCTTCTTATATTTCTTGGGTAATAGTTTTATGCATAATGGAGAGGACCTAAGTTCAAATCCCGGCACGGGCATGGATGTACTTTCTCCTCTTATGTGTTTCTTGTTCTTTCCTCAGATGATTGACGAATGTGGCATGCCCTATAAATGGGTTTGTGGTGGAGTGACGTGAGTAGTGCTACTCGCCTCCGTGACTTGGTTCACAAGTGCCCACTGGGTAACGGTAAATGAGTAACATTTTCCAGCCTTGTTGTGACGAAAAAAAGGGTTAATCACCCAAGTGCCTACCATTGGAAAAAAAGTTTTATACATTTCAGTTTATTCAAATATTTTCGCTACAATAACGTTAACCATATTCTACTAGTATGCATTACAATCTTTTCTTTTGACAAATTTGAACAATCTTGTAGGCACTCAAACTTTTGTAAATTGAATTTTTATTGATGATTGGATCACATTTTACTTTCTAAATAATAAGTGACATTCTTCTCTACAATATTAGTATCTGGCATAAAGTTTGGCATTACCAGATTACTGTTATATGAATTATCCATGTGATTGAATCCATAGTTGTTTGGGAAGTGTTCGATTATTAATTCTTTTAATTGCACTTATTTTAAAGATGTCCTTATATTTTACTGATCTTTATTACCTTCTTCCAACAAATTTGCATTTATCTTTATATCATGTGAAACATCGTTTATTTCTTCAGCACTAATTAAATTGGATCTTCAATTACACCATAATTATCTTCATTAAGTTAGTGTTGTCTCTGCTACTAATCTTTTCTTCATCAAGGATCTCAAAAGAATCATCAATCTTAGTGTAAAAAAGCACTTTATTCAAATTAAATCAGTCTATAGTTATGAAAAAAGTAAGATAATTCCAAGTGACTCCCTTACAACTCTAAAAAACATATCTCTCATAGTGTTGTTCTTTTTTTTCGATATAGAAATATTATTAGTGGTATGTATAAGTGCAGTAGTCTTTACTCTATATGATAATATTTTTTTTTCTTCGTGTGTTCTATTAACAGGACAGGATAAACACAATACGAATTACGACAATATCAATTTATGGTAAATAATAATTCTTTGAAAGATAATTTGTACCATAGGCTTTCGTTTGCGGTATCATGAAAGTTAATACGAGGGTTACTCTGAAATTTTTGAGATACGCGCAGACGAGGATTTAAAAAATAAAAATAATTGTTTAATTTTAAAATACAAAGTATTTTAACACAGAAGACGATTTTTTACTGACTTACTTCAACTTGTTTAGCGTAGAGTAAATTTTAAAGAGAAGAGAAAATGGAGTTGACGCGAGAACATTTTCGCGCTGTGATTTTCTACGATTTTAAAGCAGGATTAAATCAAGAAGAATGTGTTCAACGTTTGCAATTAGCATTTGGTGATGAATCTCCAGCTCGTGCTGTATTCAGATGGTTTAGAGAATTTAGAAGAGGTCGCAATTTTCTTCAGGATGAAGAATACACAAGAAGGCCGCCGTCGGCAGTAATCCCGGATAATGTGTCTGCCATACGAAAAATGTTAATGGGTGATAATCGCTGTACCTATCAAATGATACAGAAGGAACTTATCATTGGATTCACAGCCATGAACAAAATCATTCATGAAGAATTACATATGAAAAAAGTAGCTTACCGTTGGGTTCCCTGTAATCTAACTGAGCACCAAAAACAGAAGCGTGTCAGAATCAGTAAAGAAACTCTTAAATTGCTAAATGATAGTGGCCACCGTAACATTTCTAAAATTGTAACAGATGGTGAAACGTACATACCATTTTTTGACCTTCCAACATGTCAAGAAATCAAAGTATGGGTCTTTGAAGATGATCCCACGCCGATACTGGTGAAAAAACAACGGGCAATGAAAAAAAGGGATGTATGCCGTTTTCTTCAGAAGTACGGGATTGGTCAAAGCCATCAAGTTGGAAGGACAGAAGACAGTAACAGCAAACTGGTATACCACTAAATGTCTTCCAGAAATTCTACAAGAACTGAATGTTAGGGGACTAATGCTTCACCATGGCAATGCATCTTCACATACAGCTTGATTAACAGTTGAGTTTCTTAAACAAAAACAAATTAAAGTGATCGAACATCCACCGTATTCACCTGATCTAGATATGTGTGTCTTTTGGTCATTCTTTTATCCAAAAAAGAACTTACGTGGACGTCTTTTTCATTCAGAAGAAGAGATTGATGTGGCTATAAATGCATTTTTTTCATCTATTCCAAGAAATGAATGGCTTGAGGCATTTAATCAGTGGAAAATTTGTCTACAAAAGTGCATTGATGCTGGAGGAGACTTCTTTGAACACACCTAAAATTTTGTAAGCATAACTTTAAAAACCTAGTTCTATCTCAAAAATTTCAGAGTGACCCTCGTAAATATTGATAATTTTCATTTGATTTGAGTCAGTTATTACGTTTTTTTTACCATTTTTATTGCCAAATTACTGATTGTTTTTATTTAAAATACTTTTAAAATACCCATATTATATTTTTACATATATTTGTGTTTTTTTACCAAATATCTATATGACTTCCTTTGCATGTAATCTTTATATCTGATATACATAGGGAATTCAGTCCACTGATTCAAACAATACTTGAGTAATTCTGATTGCGTGAGTGCTTCTTTCCCTTTGCCTGTGATAATAAAATTTTTTTGATTTTCAAGCCCACATATTTCAAATTCTGTAGCTGATCCATTAAAGTAAAATTAATTCTGATAGCAATATTCTCACGCTGAATAATCACGAGAGTTTTCAAGAGAATAAATAGCTGTCTTTAGTTTTGAGGATTTAATTTATTCCACTTAAGTAAATGAAAACTTTTGCACATGTCACAATCATATTAATTGGAATTACATATGGATTTTAGATCTCTTATAATTTATACTCAAATATACGTTTCTGCTTGGATTGTCTTTGTTTACTTTGGTGTTGCCTCTAATCTTGCTTAATGAAATTCACTGCTAAACTTCTAACAAATTCTTCACCATAGTTTTCATGATTGAAGATTACATTTTTAATCAAGAATTTTTAATGATGATTCCTCAAGAAATTCATTAGCTGTGAAACGTAAAATTTCTTTCAGATATTACGTAAAAAAGCCTTATTGCAAGAAAATCAAGAATAGCCTATTTAACACATTTCCGTCAATTTGAAAAAATCAGAATACTCGATATAATAAATTCAGCTTAGAATTAAAACTCGTATAATAAAATAAAACTGTTATCCATGTTTATACCAAAATTGTTTCTATATTTACAAGAAAAAACATAAATGCTAAACACATAAATTTGCAAAGTTCAGAAAACTATTTTTACTGTAATAATTTTTTACTCACATATCTTTTAGATTCTGCTCAGTTACTATATATATTCACTTTCTAACTATTATATAAAATATAAGCCAATGTCAGTTTTTTTTTCTTGAAATAATTATGTGCGTTGAGTTAATAATAATCCTGCACCAGGTATGTATGCAATTTTCAAAATTGATGAATAAATAAAACGGACATATCTATAATGCTTATCATATTTTGGAAAATATAAATATAAGGAAAGTAAAATGCTTATTATGTTTTATACAACCAACATTTATTTCAATGCTGCTAACATTAAAGGAATGTTTTAAAAGAACTACCAAATCCAATAGAAAAATCCAAGTATTTTTATATATCATTATTTATAAAATTATTTGAAACCAAATCAATTAAGTTAAGATGAAAATTAAAAGAAACTATTGTTCTCATTCATAAACAGTTCAACTTTGATTGTTTCACACACATGAAAAAGTTGGCTCATTTTCTTTGCTAAAGGTCTAACTATTTAAACTCTAATATTATTTACCAACTATTCATGTTATTATAATATTCGTATAATATAAGCTCTTATGATGATAAAATAAATATAAATACATGTGATTATTCATATATATGTAGCTTTAATAAAAGAAGTTTTAATATAGATACTGATATTAAAGGAAACATAATTTGATAGTGAATGATCTTAAAAGTTTAATTTTAAATAAAATAACAGAGTGTATTCATTTTATATTTAAGTAACAATAAAATGTAAAATAGAAATCATTGAAGAGAAAACATATGAATGAATATTGTGGCTTCATCTACTTTTCAAAGATCTTTCGGCTAATACTAGAAAACTCATCTTTCTTGTCTCAATTTATTTTCTTGTATTTCACTGCTATTTATTTCTGTGCATAATTTACAGACCAAATTTGCATTATTAGTGCATTATTAGCTCCATTATTAGTGTATTTTTGTTTTCGAGCGTATAACTGATACAAGTAAAGATTTTTAAGTACTTTATTAATTTTCAAGCCGAATATATATTTTTTATTTTCAGGTTTACTTTTTCAGAACAAATAAGAAATATTTAGAGAAAAATACTAAATATCCTTCAGTAATTTCCATGAAAATAATAATAAATCAAAATAAACTATCCTAATTTGATTTGTTATTTCTTAATTTTGTGTCTTTGTTAAATTTATATAGAAAAATCTTATAATTGATCAATTTTTACAAATTTCGAATAATCGAAATCTTGACTTATATTTATTATATCGTTATATATTTTAATATCTTTGTCAATAATTTTTATACTTTTTTACAGTGTAATATAATGTAAAATATCATCTAGAACCATATCGCTTTTATTTTTATCATTAAAGTTTTTTTCCAAAGGAAGTTTTGATCAAAAGCAATACCAAATGAAATAACACATTGAAATTATAATTATCTGAAGACCTCCAAATGAACTTAAAATTAATAATGTTGTAATGTAGGCAAAACAAAATCTAATCTTTATTTTTCCAATCCTACTTTTAATATATGAAATAAATGAAAAAAATTCTACAACTTTAATAAATTTATTCATCATTATATAATAATATGCAGTTATATCACAGTTATGCAGTATTTTCAAAGTTGAATTGAATTCGCTAAGCAAACTTCATCTTTAAATAACCTTAAATAAGCCATAAAAGAACAATTTGAATATTACTTCTCTGTCTTCCTTTTATAAGAGGAACGATGTCAAAATCCTGAGTATTTATCTTCTAAGAATAAAATACATTCAGTATCCCTTAATTATATTAAGTTTCCTGTTTAATTAAAACTTTAAATTAAAGTATCAAATTATGTTAAAACTGACTACCTTGTAGTTTAGATAAGACAGCTGAAATCTATTAATTTAAAGTACTGTATCTTACAGTCAAAACAGAAGTATTATTCTCCCTTTATCAGCTGAATGACATTGAGCAGTTACAGTCTGCATAACTACATGCACTTATAACAATAATTCGTATAATCTTTTCCTGAACAATTAAATTAAACAGAGCCTAGACAGACTGAAATCACTTAAGGAAGTTATGACAGACTTCAAGTTTCCTTCAGCTCCACTGTTACATGCATTTAATTTCGTCGAAGACTGTCAATAAATATTGAAATAATTTACTAATCGTTTGTGTATTGTAGGCGTTTGTAGACTGGATTTATCTGCAAAACTTCTCTCATTAAACTTTCATTCTAATATAAGAAAGTGTAATTATATTCTAAAATATAATCAATGTTTTAGTTTAACTTTGCACAGATAAGCGAAAATACAAGACAATATTTTAAAACTCAATTTTCTTCACCCTTAATAGTTTTATCTTTAAAATGAGTAATTCATGTCATAAAATATAAAGAAATAAAAGTTTATGAAACAGTTAAAAAACTAAATTTTAAAATAATATCATATTTTATTTATTTTTTTATGCTTAATAAAAATAATAAATAATTTAAAATTTAATTCCAGAATATTTAGCAGCTTGTCTCTAAAAATAATATTTTTTTTGTTCTATATATTATAAAATGCCTTGCTTTGTATAGTGTAAAATTTTTTACATAATGAAATCAATATCTGAATTAGTACCCATCTTCTAACTTTAATACTAGCAGAAAGGGATGAGAAAATGAAACTTTTAATGTGACCAGATCTTTTTTATGCCAAATTTGATTGTATTTGATTGTATCTGAGTATAATAATAATTTCTTTAAACCTAAGAGTAGATTTTTCCACATTACCAGTAATTTTAAAACAATGCAACATCTTAATTTCTTAGTATCAATAAAGGAGAAAACAGAATGCCATTTTCATGTTTATTTTATGCGTCTTATATTTGGATAGTTTTAATACTTCATTAATCTTTCAAAGTATTGTTCATGTAATGTTTTCTTTTGTTTGAAGGTAAATCATTTAAACTTAATGAAAAAAGTAGCTTTTCAAGAATATAACTTGAAACTTATTGCATTTCTTAATCTACATATAATTTCAGCTGATGTTGAAATATTTTATGTAATTTTTCATGTACTTAACGAACAGTTCGATGATTTTATTTTAATGTCCTTTTTGCATTACAGGCCAAATATTTAGATTGTTCCCTAAGCAAAATATTTATGGTATTAACGTGAACCAAATTTGTAACCAAAAGTTGATTTTATTCTTACAACGTATATCTAGTGTTTCATATTTTGATAAAGGTAGAATTTTTTAAACTAGATTCAGGAGGTGAATTTTATAAAATTCATGTTTTGTAACTTGGCTATCGTACAAATTCATCTTCGTCACCATGTTGATATTTTCTTGAGACCATTTAAGGACGCCTTTCAATTATTCCTTGAGATTCTTCACATAATTTTCAGAAGAAGAAGTTTTATTTCGAATTCCGCTAAGCATTAAATCATTTTTCTGTGAAACTCTTGCATAGTTTTTTTTTTCTATGGTTCAGTATCCATAAAATTTAAAACATTAATTCCAATGTAATGGAGTGCTTCTTTACTGATTTAAGTAACAATCTGGTAAGAAATTAAATCTTTTATTATAATAAACAATAATATTATATACACGTGAAATAAATTCATACAGCGTTGTTCTGTTTCAAAAATTAAATTATGGCTCTTGAAATGTTGTCAAGAAAACTAATTTTGAATAATTAACATATTTCTTGAAATTTTTCACTATTCAGAATTTTTAACAATATAAAATAAACCACGCTTAAGAATATTTTCGAACAAAAGTTCTATTTTATTTATATAAAAGTAGAATACTTATAAAGTTCACAATGTTTTTATAAAGTTAGGATTCCTATGATCTTATTATATAATTTTATTTCGAGAATATATTAAATTAACAAATGAGAAAATAATCGGGAGGAACTGTTTTCCAAATTGCTATGTTGTTATAATTAAACTATTTCTAACCAGTCATCTGAAAAATTCTGTTCGGTTTATAGAATTCTAGTGAAATTTCGCAACTTATATTATGTTCTCCTTCAAAATATTCCAACCATAAAACACTATTCATAATTTCATAATTAGAGATAATAGATGAACATAAAAAAGGAAAAAATTTATCAGGAATATTAAAATTTATTCAACTTCATAATGTTTTTATCGTGTGTTCCATAGACACTAATTTCCTGCTGAGAGTGAATTATAGTATATTTAATAACAGCACAAAAATCTCTTGAGTGATTTTTTAAAAAAAATGACGAGTAATGCTGGCTTCCAACTAAGACAAAGCCTTGATTTTTTTCATAAACACGATTATATTTAGGACGACTTATGATAAACAGATTATATGATATTAGGAATCTCCACATATTGAAATCATAAATTTTAATTGTAATAATGAGAAAACCAAGCACTTGGAAAAAGTTTTGGCTGGAATATCTTTCTCGCCAAAGTTACTTTGAAGAATTTATTGACTTTGAGCCATTGGAATTGTTCTTTCAGGTATGAAAACAATTTCTATAAAAATTGCAGCTCTTATTTAACTAGTACATTTTACCATAAGCTCTTAATTGAATACGTTTTAGAATCTTTACGAATCAGAATTCAAATAAAAGCTTTCAAAGATAAAATCAACAGTGTCGTTTAATCGGAATACAGTGGTTATTACGAGAAAAAAACCCACATTTCTGTAATTTCAATTAACCACAACTCTATATAAAGAAAAATGTACCTGATATAATCATAGAATTTTTCAAATCCTCAAATCATTAATAATTAACAAAAATCAACAGATGAAATTATAGCAGGTTGGACGGTCTTTAAGCTTGATCATTCAGATCAAGTTGATCGCATATAGATACAATTTTAAACTGGGTCACAGAATTTTCCCCTTTCTCCACCAAGGAATTGTAAATTCATTAGCAACACCGATTACTTATGTTTTATAAAAAAATGGATCTGGAGGCTACTCAACTACGTTAGTATTTGATTATTAGATCGTTAGCTATTCTGTTAAAATTTCCAGTGTTTAATGAAAAAGATAATATGGAACTTAATTTTAAAATTATTTATATGAAACAAATCTTGATAGTATAATACATTTCATTCACATACATCTCACATATGAAGAATTCCTTTGATATCTTCATATGTGAGCTGTATTTTATGTAAGATAATTAATTTTTTGATGCAATCTTTAAATATAATTTTAATTTAATACTTATGTAAAAACATTCTTGCTAATGAAGCCATTTTATACTTGTTTACTTATAAAATAATATTAATGTCTATTAGAAAATAATAAAAAATGTATAATTTATATTTAAGTTTATTAGCTTATAGTTTTATGTTATCTATATTTCAGATATTTTTATTAAAATTCTTTTAATTATTTTAAGTCATTTTAAAATTTAGCTTCAGAATTTTATATTTTAGTTTTATATTATGTAACTATCTTTAAAGGGCTTCTTTTAAATTCGAAAGATTTTCTTCTCTTTAACGATAATCCTAAATTTTATATCTCGTTATGCGTCTTTCATGAAAGGAAAATCCATTTCAACTTTATAAAACTGTATAAAATATAAAATGGCAAATACAAAGTTACAAAACTATTTAAAGAAAGAAAATAAGTAGCATAGAATTGAACAAATGTTTTCAATTTCCATTTCTTATTTTCTTTTTGAAGTGAAAATTCAAGTTTAAGGATTCTTTTTAAAAGTGATTTCTGAAAAAAGTAATTTCTAAAAAAATACTTTTCTAAAATATAAAATCATTCGGAATTGATTTACACATGGAAGAATTGTCTAATACATAACGTGATTACAATGTAACAATATTTGTTTCTTGTATTCTTGATAGGACACACACACACACATACATACATATATATATATATATATATATATATATATATATATAC
>JAPDSC010140014.1:0-11633 GCA_026290005.1 Latrodectus geometricus
TCTATTCAATTCACATCGTAATCTAATCGCATTCATCTGTTTTTCTGTATATCGGAATAGAATGTATAATATGAAATAAATATATTGAATTAAATATTAACGAAATAAAAGAGAAATGATTCAGATATATGTATTTTTTTTCATTACATAATACTCTTCTGTTTCAATTCAATATATATAACACATTTTTCTTAAAACATTTCCAAATTACATTTAAATTTTTCATTTAAATTACCAAGCATTTATTTAATTTAATAATCAATTAAATAAAACTGCATAAAGTGTTTAATAAATAAATAAAAATTATATTACCCAAAATGCTCCAAGCGACTGAATGATATTTTAACTATAAATATAAAGGTTTCAATAAAAAGCCTCAGATGCAATCGATTAGTTATGCTAATTAGATTTGGTCTATGAACTCAGTGATAATGAAAGCATCTATTCAATTCACATCGTAATCTAATCGCATTCATCTGTTTTTCTTTAATGAGGCATCCAATCGCTGAACTAGCATCAGTGACTTCCGGGAGATTCTCAAAAAGTGTCTCGCTTCTTTCGAGTGTCAGGTGATGTAAATGAAATGAGAAATACCGTTGTAAATGACAATTATGTGTGGCCCAGAGTGAGTTATCCTTTGTCCATACATTTTACAATGATGGAAATAGTAACTGAGGTAAATATTTCTCTGTTTGCGTCATTTTTTTGGAAGGATATCTTATTGTTATACAATGATAGGACAGCGGTCTTAAGGATGAAAGGTCACTTGTTCGATACCAACCACTGTTAAATAACACGAGATGAATGTTGCATTTCTGTCTCTTGCGTGACCGTTAGTAAAGAGGGTATTTAGCAATTTCCCTTGTTTTTTTGGTTGTGGCATGCTTTTAATGAAGTCTTCTTGAAGAACAATAGTTGTTGTTACACAGTATGCTTCCCTGTACCTAGTACTGAGTTGAGCTATACAAGTTAAATAGAAGCAGTCCGGTGGGAGTTTTCATAATTGAGAAGTATGGACCAAGCAGAAAACTTAACCAATAATTGGCATGCCCGTTTAGAGATATAATTTTACTTGGAGGACATTCCGACCACGACATAGTTAACGAGCAAGCGAACACTTCACATCTTTGTTTGGGTCGGCATTCGAACTCACTACCTTCCGACAACGAGAATGACCAGAAGGACAATAGTACAGAATGTGTATCAAAAAGCTTAACAATAGTTTTGGATGTTAAGTTGGCTTTAGATATAAAGCAGTGCCAAACTATGGTAGACTTCATGAGTGGATAATAGAAGGTTCGAATACAGTTATTGTTAAATAAAAAAGGTTAATGTGACACAGGATTACACCTATTGGCGATGGAAATTCTTCCCGAAAACTATGATGTGGATAATGAAAAAATTTAATGGCAATTTTCCTTTTTTAGGCTATCCATAAAACGGTGTCAAATGTTTATTTTGAACTTCAGATTTGATGTGTTATGGAGAGTCTTACAGATGAAATCTGTCTTAAATCATTCAAACGTTTGGCGCGTTTTTCTTCTCTGGAGGACCTTTTATAAATCGTGGTCAGTCTCTATGTTGCTAGAAAGGAAAACTAGAAAACACCAACCCTTCTCTCCAATAGGTAATATTGTAGAAAATCGAGAACATCTCATCTTCTGTAGTGCAACAATGACTGAGATTAAAACTGGGTTCTTCCTCTTGAAAAGCATAGTTCAATACTTATGGCACGATTATCCCTTTTGATTTTGATTAAATATGTTCTGCTAACATATCATATATATGATTTAGGATGGGGCTGGATGGATTTAAGATGGTTTAGGATGGTTGATATAGATATGGTTTATTTAATCCTAAACCATATATTTGAAAAAATAACTCATCTTGTTCAGAAATATTTTCTCTTGGACTTTGAATTGTTGGCATGAAACAAACGATAATTTTTTAATAAAAAAAATCTCGATTTAAGATATTTTAAAATTAATATTCGGTCATGTTTAAAATTATAACAAAGTGATCTGTTAGTCATTAAATAAGACAATCAAATTCTCATGACACATACTCAGAAATATTTTTTTAAATAAATATTCAATGATACAATGAGAAAGAGAAATCACATTTTTAATTTTTACAAAGATTGTTTTGTTGTTGTCGTGTGCCAGCCAGGCTGGCAATATGGGGTGCGCTGCTCCACTTTTCCAACTGAACCATATTTGGTGTAGAGTCCGACTTCTTCAGTACACACATGCCATAGGTACCCGTTTATAGGGTAGGCAACCATTCACACACACACAAAGAAAGGACAAAGACAAGAAAGAGAGGGAGAGAAAGTACATCCTTGCCCGAACCAGGATTCGAACCCAGGTCCCACCCATCTGTAGTCAGGTACGCTAACCACTAGACATGTTGGGCGGCCAGATTGTTTTGTAATTATCTGATATGGAAAAGAACTTTGTGCTCAATATAATAGTGCCATTAGGTACATTATGTCAACATATTTTCTCTCTTTTGGAATCTATATGCATCTCAAATAATTTTCATTCAATAAAACATCACAAGATTTTGCCATATTTAAACTTATGTGATACAGATGTGGATCTTCAAATATTCTTCAATACATGGAAAAATGTCATCTTCAAAAGAAATCCTAAAAAGTGTTTTCCATTTTATTAATTTGATATTTTTGCTAAGAATATATTTTTCCAAATGTCTTAAATTCAAAGTCTAGTAAAATGTATTTCAACTTTCCGAAAGATATGGAGTTAATATCATAAATTTAATGTTAGTGTGTGCTTTTATCATCAGTATTAATATTATAATTTTCTGTTATGCTTTATTTTTCTCTCAATGATATTTATTCTTTTTTAATAATTTTATATAACATTAATGTATACCATATTTTTGTTTGTTTTTAATAATTAATAACAATACTGTGAAAATTTTAAAAAACAAATTATTATTCAAATGTGCATGATATTTATATCATTATTTTACTAGATTTAAGTGCTTTATTTATTTGTTACCACTTAGATCTAGTTTCTATGCTAGAAATTTTGACTATTTCTGTAAGTTCAATAGTTTTGGCTTATAATATGTATTGATTATTTAGTTGTTTTCATAAACTTATGATAATGTTTATTAATTTTCTGAGTATTTGCAATATGAACAACAAACAAATGAAATAAAAATAGAGATTCTGTTCAAGTGATATATAATTGTAATTGTAAAGATTTGTTTGCTTGATGTCGATGAAAAGTAGTTAAGTAGAAAATGTTAGAAGTATTTTGAAAGAAAACAATGAGGAAAACTTCTGTAACTTGTTGTGTTCTGTAAATAACAATTACTTTAATGAAACATTTTTTACTACAAGATAAAAATAATATGTTGTTTTGAGAAAGATTCGAATATGTTTCAAAATGACTTTTGCATTTGGTATACCTAAACAGGACATTTTTAAAGGAATAATGCAAATCAAATTCCTCTGTTTTCTAATTTGAATATTGCACAAATAAAACACTAGTCTACTAAAAGAAACGGAAACAAGTTTAAATCTTAAATATGATTTACCGCTTTGATTTTCAATGATCTGTAAACAATGAAAGTGTCTAAAATAAATGCAACTATAAACATATGACAAGAAAAATTTGTACAAAAGTTATAATAATTTAAACTCAAAAATAATCTTATAAAGAGTCATTTAAATTGAAAATGTGATGTATTTAAAATCAAACTATATCGATAGAAAATATTAGTTTGGGGAAAAAGTTATCCATTATTTCTTCGGTAGACGTCTGTAGTGATCGCTATCTCGTGAGGTATCTATCAAACAATTTCAAATTTATGCTCATTGGAAAGGTGACATTTGACACCAAAATATTCTCTTGCGGTTTTTTGTTTGATTAATTCAGTTACGAGTACAAGGTTTTAAAAATAGAAGACAACAAACAGAAGATTTGATACATTTTAGTTTTTCTTTTATAATGGCGAAAATGCTAACCAGGTGGCTAAAATTTTGAAAGGTGTTTATCGTCCTATATATGACTGTAACAACCAGTTACGCACAATTTTGGTTTCGTCGATTCCGTTTGGGTATTTGGATGCTAAAGATGCATCTCGCATGGATACAACATCGTCGAGAATGTCTATAAAATATCAAAAATTATCAAACTTGACAGCATGTCAGCAGTTTTAGCTTCGCACAAGACCAAAAAATCTACATGAAAACTGTTTTAAACCTTTTTACAAAGCGAATCTGAAAGACGTTACAAAAAAGTTCACATAAAAATAATGGATTTCTTTTTCCCCAACCTAATATTTAAAATGTTGCTGATGAAGTTCATTGTATTTTCTTTTAATTATAGAGCTCTCATTTATTAAGCAATGCCTCGTTAAAAAAATAAAAGATACTTAAGCGTACATTAAATGATTGACAATAATTTCAATCAGAAGAATTTTAAAATTCTCGTGTACACATATATGTATCTAAAATTTCTAATCTTATTTAATGTTTAACATAAAAATTTATTCCTTTTCCCAAACAGAATACGTTTATGCCTATTTTTTAAAATTTAAATATAATGAAGGCAAAAATTTATGTGAATTCTAACGAGAGGAATATATAAATTTTGAACAAAATGAGGTTATTAATAGAATTTGTGTAACTCTTGAACTTAATAAAGAGCTTTTCCGTTTTGCTTATCTATAGTTTTTCGGCAATAAAGATTCAAAAGTAATACGGAGTAGTCTGGTATTAAGCATAGTAGCAGCTGTCTACTAATTGCTATTACATGTTTTAAATAAATAGGTAATAAAATGCAGGGACATAGTCCTCATAAAATAAAAGATGTCTGCTGCCTGCGGGATATTGCATTTAATACTGCATATCAGCTTCCTGCACGTTCTTAAACAATAAATTGTCTTATGCATATTTGTTGTACACTGAAACTATTGTATAAGTTCTATTATTAATGGAATGTTAGGTGACTGACACATAAATAGCTGTTTTGTAAATAAAGTGTCGCTCTTCTCGTTAGGTGAGCGATTGTAAATGTATAACAAGCTTTATTCAATTTTACAATCTTCAATGTTTTATGGCTTCCAATGGCAGGAAAACACAAATATTAATATGGTCTGTTTCGAATAGATAAAAATACATTTCATTTTGATGTTTGTTAGGGGATATTGGCAAATTTGTGTTTTCATTAAAAAAATATATTTAAATTTATTGCATATTGATGTAAAATAGGAAATTTGTACGAAGTTAAGTTGAAAAAAAAAAGCCAATTAAATTTTGTTGTAATAACTTTGATCTTTCTTGCGTTGCATTTTGGGTGGCCATCACTGTAGAACTAACTACGCTTAAATTAAACAAAAATGAGAGCATTCGTATGGACAAATATCGCTTTATATTGGAAAATTCATTTAGCTGTACCAAAATTTGGTGATCAACTATAGGTATTATATGCTACTTCGTTCTCAAGAGCTCATATGACTTATTTTTCTGTTTCAAAAATATAATTTTTATAAATGTATTTTTTTTAAAAAAAATTTCTATGTATGCACATTTTCTCAGTTTTTTCGATGTAGAAAAAAAATTTATTATTTTCCTCAAAAGTTTTTAACCTATTTGCAAACCATTCCAGATCTACATCATTTTCTTCTTGGTAGATAACTCAAAACTCTTTTCTATTCTCGAACCTTTAGTTATTTCATAAGTTTCACAGATTATTTCACAAATTACATCTGAGTTCACATTAAAAAGTCTTAAAACTAACAGCAATGAGTTTCTTTGTAAAAGTTTATGGGTGAGTATTTCTTCTTCATTCACTCAATTCGTTAAAAAATTTTCGCATCTTCCTTCAATTACAGTAATTTTTTTTAAGTAAACTAATATCTATACCAGTTTTGCAATTACAATAGTTTTGCCAGATACATATTCAATAACATGCTGATCAGTTTTCTGCTGTTTTGTATCCTTTATCTCAAAGCCTTTATCTCGAATCTGATGAGTCACATACAACTGAAATGCTTCACGTCTTCCTTTATCAGAAATACACACATTGAAGCCACTGCCTTGAAATCTCAATCTCGTTTACAAACAGTTATCAATGGCAATATATATATATATATATATAGTTAGTCACCACATAAAGATAAATTAATTCAAATAGCTTTCGAAGAATACAAAAACTAATTGATTGGATTGTGAAAATTGTGAGATTTGCTTAAGTAGTTAAAAACAACCCTTTAAAAAATATTTGAAAGTTCTGCATAAATTCACATGTACGAAATATATCATTTAAAAATTTTAAATGTTAAGAATCTTGGAGGAATAACTGTGGATAATTTTTGAGTATTTTTGAAGATTGCCATTGAAATAAAAATAACCGTGCTTTGAAAACTTTTTTTTTTTTGTTTACCATCATAAATTTATGGATAAATTCATAATTATGATGGAAACAATGCAAACGCTTTGAAATTCAATAGTAATTACCATTTAATTGTTCTTATATTTTAAATTTTTTGTCAACTTTGACATTACTAAACCTGATATGCACTCTAAAGAAATCAATAATTGTTTACATTTACATTTTCTGACTAAATAGAAAATAAAAAAAAAATATCCTTTAATTAAATTTTTATTTGTAAAATTTTCTTTAGCATTTTAAATTATAAATTTATGTGTTATCAAATAATTAAAAACATTAAATGAATTGAAAGGACTATTTAAAACGAACATTTGTAAAACAAGAGGATGTGTATGCATTAAAACGAATTATATTGTGTGTGTGACAAGAGACAGTTTTTATTTAATAATATTCTAATCCTGCATTTAATTTCAATTTAGGTTATTTTGTTTCTCCTAATCTGAAAAATAAGCTATTCAAAAAATTAATGATCTTTTGCAAGTGTTTTGAAAGATGAAAGTAAACTCTTAAGAGCTCTTTATAAAAATATTTAAAAAATTTATTATTTCCGCAATATTTCGCATTGTAGTTATTTGAATAATTTGACTACATCTATTCAATGAATTTTGTGTGTAGTTATTTTGTATACATTATTTTCTAGTAATTTATCAATCATATTTGATTAGTTGACTGGTTAATTTGTCACTTTACAGTCATTTTTTTGTCCACTTTAAATGGTAGTTTAACCGAAACTTGCTGTTTAGTTTGGATTTCGATACACAAATACAATCACGTCGGAAGTGGGCACCAATTTTAACAACTACCAAACTGAACACTGGAGCGTTAATTGATCAGCAACCAATTTCTCTGATTGGCTGTCTGAAAAAGGAACAGAGATTAAAGAAGCGATTGGAAATATTGAAACAGGGCGTTAATAAAGAAAAAGACAACCATTTGATAATTTGAAACTATTAAAAAATTTAATTTGTGAAACTTTCCATATTTTGAAATTTTTTGGGAAGTATGAAAATTATCTATAATTATTTGTATCTTAAATAATGCCTTAATCTTCATTTTAATTGAACAGTATATAATTTTATTCTCAAATCTCGCTTATAAACATTGCTCATACCGTCTGCATATATTCAGTAATATTAGGTTGGGGAAAAGAAATCCATTATTTTTACGTGAACTTTATGTAACTTCTTTTGGATTCACTTTGTAAAAAGGTTTAAAACAGCTTTCATGTAGATTTTTAGGTCTTGCGCGTTACGACTGCTGACATGTGGTTAACTTCGATCAGTTTTGATATTTTATAGACATTTTCGACGATGCTGTTTCCACATGTGAGGTGCATCTTTAACATCAAAAATACCCGTACGGAATCGACGAAACAAAAATTGTACGTAACTGGTTGTTACAGTCTTATAGAGGACGATATACACCTTTCACAATTTTAGCCACCCATCTATCTTTTTCGCCGTTACAAGAGAAAAACGAAAATGTATCGAATTTTCTGTTTGTTGTCTTCCATTTTTAAAACCTTGTACTGGTAACTAAATTAATCAAACAAAAACCGCAAGAGGATAATTTAGTGTCAAATGTCACCTTTCCAACGAGCATAAATCTGAAATTGTTTGATAGATATCTCACGAGATATCGATCCCTACAGACGTCTACCGAAAAAATAATGGATTACTTTTTCCCCAACCTAATATAACATCAATACAAACGTTTTTTAGCACTCATACTAGCTAAAATTTTTATTTATTATAATCTTTCTTTTAAATTAATTACAGTTTGTTGTTTATTTCAAACAACCAAGCTTTTCAATTTGTTTTGACTACCAAAAAGATGTTTGGCATTTAAATTCATATTACATTTACTACGTTTGGCATTAAAATTGTAAATTGTATTTAGTTTTCATGGTTATTTATATTAAAAACTGAACTATAAATATTTTACTTTAAAAATATTCAAACTCTAAATTTAAACAGTGCAATTAATACATATTAATATATGAGATACAAAACTGATTAAGAGAATTTAAGTTTGCTATGGAGATAACTTGTTTGGAATAGAAATATCTTATTTGAAAAAGATTATCTTATTTTAGTGATTTTTATATACTCACTTGTCACAATGAAATGTTAAATTGTCTGATGTATAGTAATGCAACTGAATGTTTTTTAAAACACAGAATATTTTCAAAATCAGTAAGATTATATCATTACAATTTTGTAACCGTTTTAAAAATAAAACTTGTTTTTACTTGAAAATGCATTTTGTTATTTTTTATTCAAAATTAAAATGAGTTTAAGTCTATAATTGAAATATATCCTAAATCTTGGCTTAGCCGTTATATAAATTATTCTACGAATTAAAAGTTCTAAAAACTATTAAAATAACTAATACCATTTGTTTTAAGCCTATTTGAAATTGAACAAAAATCATAATTAAAATGCTCCAATAACAAAAACATCCATTCAGTAAAATATTATTTGAAAATCTTATTTAAATTTTAAAAGTCAAATTTGTATAAAATACAAATTACGAGATTAGCAAGATTTAAAACACAAGTTATAATTCATTGTTCTATATTGCAGTGTGCTAAATTAGTATATGGTAAGTATACTGGTTCAACTAACTTTCAGAATTTGGAAGAGTCTATTTCATTCAGTTATTAATTAATTTTCTTTAAATCATTTCATAATTTTAATTGGGCTTTCATTTTGGATGTTTTCTCTCTTTTTTTTTTTATTAACCCTAATAATTCCTGAAGTCTTCTAATGGTTTTTGTATTCTGAGGAGTGTTATAGAGATTCTGTTTGATGGTTTTTTTATTTTTATTTTATTTTATTTTATTTATTTTTTTTTGTAAGTTTAGTTATTTTTTTAACAGTTTCTTTTTTCATTTTGTTGTTAACGAATTCTAAGAAATTTTAATTTCAACTGAACATTTATATTTTCATTTCCATAAATTTTTGTATTTCAGTTATTGAAATTCCCCTTTTTATTATTTTATTTTGTAATACCTTAACAATATAATAAACTTTAGCCTTCTTCCTTTTTAACTGTAGCTTCACATATAAAACATAATTTATTTCTATCTTTTGTCAACAGCCTTTTTAGCTCTTTTATTTTTCTTACAAGAACAACAATCTAGCTTTGTCTTCTCAGCGTCTCCTAATAAATTAATATTTAATTTCTCATATTTTCAAAATTCTACTTCTCTATGTTTTAAAATTTGTATTTATAATTAAACTCGATGCATTTTATAAATATTTTTTAAACATTTTATGCAACCAAGTACGATTATATTTTTGCAATTTTGTTTGTAAAACTTTTTCTTTCAATACTTTTTCTTTTAAATTTTAATTGATATTAATTAAGGCGTCGGAAACAGTTTGTACGTTGTTTATTCCTTATAATCTTTATGCAAATCAATTCATAACGCCTTCCGCTTGTTCCCAGTTCTCCTGATGAGAAAGTTTTATTTCTGTCATTTCTCAGTGTTTTTTTCTTTCTTTCTTATTCCCCTCTTTTTAATTACCCTTTTAATTTAGTTCATTATCACTCTAATTATTTTCCTTAGTTTTCTAAATGTTTCATCTTATTCTTATTAGAAACGTTTTTCTAATTTCTTAAAAATCTTTTCCGACTTGAGTACTTCAAGTTTTATTTTTCACTTATGCTAAAAATTTCTAAAAGAGATCTTTTTTTTAAAATTAAATTAGTATTATTTAAGAAAGAAACATTTTGGATGAGCTTGTTGGGGACTTGATAGAGAAGCAGTCCTGGATAAGAAAGGATGAAGAAAGCCCTTACTCTTTTATTTTCAAATAAATGTAAAATATTGAATTGAAGGAATTTAACCACACACTTGAAACATAAATTAAATAGAACTTAAGGCGGCTGTAAAAAATAATAGTTCATTTCCCTCAAGGTAATAAGAAATTGGAATCTAAGAGTATATTTTATTATATATATATTTTTAAAACGGATTGATGTCTAAAATTCAGCTTTCGACATGAAATGAATGACAAGTAATACTCGTCAGTCTACTGTGGCCCATGAAATGAATGATGAATCTGACTCTTCAGTACATGTCAAGGGGTTAATTTTTTTGTATTTTTGCCTCCCGAGGAAATGTTTCTTGTCTTGAAGATGTTCTGGTTTTACATCCCTCAGACATAATTAACTATCAAATTGAGTGTGTACTTAAGCATGATGCGGTACTAGAATTTATGCCCATTAACACCCATTACTTTGCGTGTGTATTTCACTTCTCCGATTTTCAAGTTCACATTGCAAAGTTTCATGTGACATACTGGCTCTAGTTGAATATCAAAGTCAAGCACTATTTGTGATTGGCAATTTTATCGAGAGTGTCTATTAATTTTTTAACTGTTACTCGTGGTCTGAACTGGATTGATTTATTTTCTTTTTACCTTTAATGATCTAATTATAGACAGGGTTTATGCATGTAATTAATGTCTAGTCCTTAAAGGGACTTCTTTTGTATGATAGATACTAGAAATGATACTAGCTCAAAATGAAAGATATTGGCTCAGGTGTTGTCCTATTCCTTAAACCGGGATTCAAGATTATGCATAGCATTAATCAAACGATTCAGATCAATAAGAGATGGGCTGCAAAATTTAATTATTTTATGCAAAGCAAAAGCATTTTTTTCAGTGTTTATAATGTCCATTAAAATTGTGCTGGAAACGTCTTTTTCTAATTATCTGATATTTTTTAATTTTATTCTAGTTACATGATGAAAGCATATTTTTTAATATCCTGATACTTAATAAATTTCTTTCCCAGGGATTGATTTGGACGAGTTAGAAAACTCATTTGAGGATGGAAATACAAAATGGCATTATTGAAAGTTAAAATCAATTTTTATATTTTCTATGAAGAATGTATAAAGTAAAGAGAGAGAGAGAGAGAGAGAGAGAGAGAGAGAGAGAAACACTTTAAGAAAATTGAGAACAAAAAGAAAATTATAAGATTTTTATAACGAAGAAAATCAGTGTTTTTGTTGTTTTCACTTATTCGTTGATATTTTTCTCTGTTAAATAAATGTAGATCTTTATTTGAATTTTGTTTTTTTTCACTTTTTTATATTTTCATTTTTGTATTATACCTGTTTACTTCACTTAAAAAAAATTAACCCCTGTATTTTAAATTTCTTATCCTTATTTTTTTTTTTTTTTT